>RJWM01011482.1:0-16462 GCA_004363535.1 Dasyprocta punctata
GTGAAAATGGCCATTCTCCCAAAATTATTATACAGATTCAGTGCAATCCCAATCAAAATACCACTTGCCTACCTCACAGAGCTAGAGAAAGCATTCCTGAAATTCATCTGGAACCAGAAAAGACCTAGAATAGCAAAGGCAATTCTGGGCAACAAAGGGAAGGCAGGAGACATCACAATCTGTGATTTGAAACTGTACTACAAAGCTACTGTGATAAAATCAGTATGGTACTGGAATCAAAACAGACCTGAAGATTAACGGAATAGATTAGAAGATAGAGCCACAACTACAAACACACTTAGCCACCTCATCTTTGACAAAGGGATCAAACATGTACATTGGAAGAAAGATAGCCTCTTTAACATATGGTGCTGGAAACACTGGCTTTCTATATGCCGTAAACTAAAAGTAGATCCATGTCTATCACCAAGCACTAAAATAAAGTCAAAATGGATCAAAGATCTGAATGTTAAAACAGAGACCCTAAACTTACTAGAAGACAAAGTAGGTGAAAATCTTGATGACATAGGAGTAGTCAGAGACTTCATGAACAAAAAAAATTGCACGGGAAACATTTCCCAGAATCAACAACTGGAATCTCATCTTACTAAAAAGTTTTTGCATGTCAAACGAAATCTCCAACATAGTGAAAAGAAAACCCATGAACTGGGAAAATATCTTAGCCAATTGTCCATCAGACAAAGGACTTCTATCTAAAACATATAAAGAATTAAAAAAAATCAGGCCCCTAAAATTCAAGGACCCAACCCAAAAATGGACATCCTAGATGAATACACACTTCTCAGAGAAAGAAATACAAATGGCAAATAAATATATGAAAAAATGTTCAAGATCTGTGGTCATTCGGGAATTGCAAATTAAAACAACACTGAGATTCCATCTCACTCCAGAAAAATGGCCAAGATTAAAATATCAAGCAACAACAATTGCTGGAGGGGCTGTGGGGAAAAGGAACTCTTCTCCGCTGTTGGTGGGAGTGTAGACTGGTGCAACCACTGTGGAAATCAGTGTGGAGATTCCTCAAGAAGCTAGATTAGAGATCCCATTCAACACAGCTATCCCACTTCTGGGCAGCAGAATTGAAAACATCATACCATAGTGATATCTGTGCACCCATGTTTACAGCAACACAATTTGTAATAACCAGATCTTGGAAGCAACCCAAGTGCCCATCAATCAAAGACTGGATAAAAAAGATGTGGTATTTTTATACAATGGAGTACTACTCAGCTATTAAGAAAGATTGCATTGAGACTTTTGTACATAAATGGACATGACTTGAGACCATACTCGTAAGTGAGATAAATCAAACCCACATGTGTAAATACTGTATTGTCTCCCTAGTGTAAAAGACGGAAAAAGGAAATGTGATCCAAAATCTACAATAAACACTATGTAAGGGTAAAAAACTGCTCAAAGAACAAAAGTAATTGGGAAGGGAAAAGGGGGAAAGAGGGAAGGGAAAAGGAAAAGATATAAATCTGTATATATGTACATGTAGGATAACTAAAATGAACATACTGCTGAATGTATTAGTTATTGAGAAAGAATGGTTAATACTCATATGATTAGATCAATTTTACATGTGTATATCTTTTAATGTAAACAACCATTTTGAAGATTCCGATATGCAATATTGCAACCTTTGTCAAGTTTCTATCATCCTGTTTTGTAAACCTATAATGTTACTGTTGTGCAGTTACTCTAGTCGTTTGTGTGTCTCTTTTGCTTTTTGTCTTTCTTATACGTGTCTTTTTTTTCTCTTAAATAAAAAATAAAATAAAATAAAATAGGGTCATGCTATTTCACTAAATTGCTAGACTGGGCTTGAATTTGTGATTGTACTGCCTGAGTCTGTATTTGAATCACAGGTTTGTGCCACTAGTTTTGGCTTAACTCTCAGTTTTTAAGTCATCCTAATGATATCTTTTTAAGTTCTCTTCATAAAGAAATAATAAAATATATCATTAACACAGTTCTAGTTATAAAATAAGCACTCAATAAATATTTTCCTTTGAACACAAGATTGAGGAATTCCTAAAATCCTCACTTTCTTGTCCACATCACCAATTCTGTTTCTATTTTACATCTTCATTTGATCTTACAGGTCATGTAATCCCTGATCATGATCAAATTAATTTCACCTATATTCAGATTGGCAGAAGGACTCTTCAGGAATGTACTAAAAAGAGGAAATGGATTTAAGAAAAGACTAAAACATAAATTTCAAGTAAGTTTTCCACCCTCCACAGGGAGTAGAAAAACGCGGTAACGTATATAGTAAAGTTAAAAATCCATGTGGTAAAAACTTGGTCACTAACCTGTAATATTTTTGGAGGTGGTAAAACCTTTTGGATATAGGGTCTATTAGAAGGGAGTTAGTTCATAAAGGTGTGCACTTGAAAGGGCTATTGACGCACCACCTGGTCTCCTTCCCTGCTCTCCCTTCTCCTCTCCCTCCCTGTTTGTCTCTCTTTTTTGCTTTCTCTCTCTGTCCCACTCTCCTCCCTCTTCCTCTACTATCATCATGATTTGACAAATTGTTGACATTCCTCTAAGGAAAAAAATGCTGAACATTTTTTTTCATGTGTGTTGACCATCGCTCCTTCTTGTGAAAACAATTTTAAATGCACATTTTTCAAGGGGCATCTGATTTTTGGTGTTCATATAATCTAGACATAAGTACTCTGTTCAAGGAACAGCAGCAGTTTTTTTCCCTTTCTGTAAATTATCTCTTCATCCTGTTGGTTGCTTCCTTTGCTGTGCATAACCTTTTTTAATTTCATATAATCCCATTAACATGGATGATGGTGTCCTAGGTCAGATTTCCAGGTTTTTGTATGCAGCGAAGAAAGAATTGTACACAGCACAAAATTACAAAAATGTGATATGAGTCCAGGGCACCTCCTATTGGGTCTTTGCGAGCATGACTGACAACGTGATTTCCCAGCTGCTCATTCATGTCAGTTATATCCACTGCACATGTGCTTTTTCATCATTCACTCTGTTATGATTGCATGTGTAAGACACAATCCATACACATGAGTTTTTAAGGAGCGTCTGGTGAAGGAGGCTTATTGTATATAATGCCAGCAGGTCTAGCACCCCAGTGTCCTGGTTCAGGATTTTGGAATTTTCCAGGTGTCTTTGTTATTCTTATTTCTGCCTCTAGGTAGTAGGTTTTAGGACAAAGATATGAAGGGAGGAATGCCCCTAACAGGTTACCTAGGTTCAGGTGCATGGAAGGAAGTGGTCCTATACCCCTAAATGTGCTGTCTATATTAATCCTATTTGTTAATTCTTGGTGTTATTTCTTGTATAGCTGGGTTACTCTTCAAAAGTCCTTGCCTATGCCTGTGTATTTGACAATTTTTTCCTATTTATTTTCCAGTCAGTAAGATGCTTCTCTTCACTATATAGATCATTCATCAATGTTGATTTTATTTTAATACATGGAAAGAGATATGAGTCTGGATTCACTCTGCTGCAATAAATAACCAATTTTCCCTGCACGATTTGTTAAAGAGTCTATCTTCTTTCTAGAGTATGTTTTTGACTCCTTTGTCAAATATCAGATGGCTGAATGTACCTGTTGTTTTCAAATAAATATCTTGAGGTTAGTGAATGCAGATAGGAGAGAAGAAGAAATTCATATATGACTCTTTCTGCAGGGATTAACAGCAGATTTAGATGAACAACAAACAACCAAATAAAAGATCTTTCTGTAAAATGCATCACTTCTAGCCTCAGCACTTGGGTCTGAAACCAAGATAAAAACCTACTAAGTGCAGAGGGGAAGTGTTGGCAAAGAATTTGTGACATTTTATGGCAACATATCCTGAGACAGCTTATCTTAATCGACACTTTTGGGTTCATTGCCTTAATCTTTCTGGTCCTCCAAGAAAATGGCACATTGAACAAAGACTGAAACAATCACAACATAGCCCTTCAAATAATTCCTGTTGAAAGACAGCAGAGGAGACACACAGAGCTCTAAAGCAACTGAAAAGAATGGACTTCTGGAAAACAACCACTACTCAAAATGCAGTGTAACAATAATTAATATCCTTCAGAATCTCTCAAAAATCCAGGAGACATAATACTTTAGAAATCATCAGTCATATAATTAAAAATAAGAGCTGTATCAATATCTACCAATAAAAAGTAGACACTAGTCAGTAACTGTAAAATAATGTCAGTTTAGGGTCCATTAATACTATGCATCCAACTGATAGGTAACAATGAATAATGTATGATCATAGACTTGATGTTGGCATGACATTTGATAAAGTCAAAAATCTCTGCCTAATCACTATCTTAATTACAAACAATTAAATGCATACTTTAGCTCTATTATGAAGACACAAATGTAAAGTCAAATGAAACATTGAATAGGTAGGAGATTTAACTGTATATCTGGAAATTTTGGAAGACATAGCCAGGATACTATAAAAAAGGTAAAATAATTTTGCAGATAAACAATAATGGTGAAATACTTGAAAAGTATTGTAGAAGAAATAATTGTGACATGTAAAAAGGATATTAAAAACTTTGAGTTATATAAATAAAACACTGATAAAAACAGATACACATCACTTTTTCATAGATCAGAAAACTAAATTACTAAATTTAATGCAACTTTAAAGAAAAATTTTACATATATTTTTGGAGCTTGAAGCAATTTTGGGGGACAATACAGAAATAATTATGTCGGTAAAACTATAGCATAAAGGATAAATTAAGAAGTAGTTATCAGATATTAGTATACGGTGATTAAATTTGAATAAATACATAATTATTACAAATACATGAAGAGCAAGATATGAATGAAAAACACAATGAAAATCCAGACTTTGGAAATTTGGATATGATTGAAAAATACACAGTGAATAACTAACTGCTGATACACACATGCATCCTCACATATACATCATGTAAAATAATGTCTGCATGTATCCAACAGTTAAACATAAAAATTAAGCCAAATTATTTGAATAAAACATAATGTAATATATTTGTGAAATTATAATAAAGATCTTTCAAAATTGTGACATAAAATCAGGAATCCTTTAGGGATAAATGCATGAATCTGTACACAAAAAATTAAAACTTATTGCAGGCCTATAGGTAAAAACCTAAGAAGTTAAAAAATAAATAAAAACATTTATATTCACTATATAAATACAAGCATGTCTTATTTATTTATATTTTCCAAGAAGTGTATTATTGGAAAATTTAGTCATTCTGTGAATCTTCTAGAATATATTTGCACAAACCTAAAAGATGTATTCTTCTGTATACTTAAACTATATGATGTATAATAAACTAAATAGTAAATAGTTGGACTTGTTGACCTAGCCATCTTTAAATAGTACATGACTATACTAAGAGTTAACAACCTTAATATACTGCTTTTTTTTAAGTTTGGAAATAGGTAATATTTATTAAGGATCTTCTCTAATAATATTGATATGATAAAAATGGTATTTTTAGCCGGGCGTGGTGGCGCATGCCTTTAATCCCAGCACTCGGGAGGCTGAGGTAGGCGGAGCGTTGTGGGTTCAAGGCCGGCTTGGGCTACAACGCGAGCGCAAGACCGGCCTGAGCTACATAGTGCGACCCTGCCTCAAAAAACCAGGGCCGGGAGTTCGGCTCAGTGCCTTAAGTGCCTGCCCTGGCAGGCGCGAGGTTGTGAGTTCAATCCATGGTGCCGCAAAAAAAAAAAAAAAAAAAAAAAAATGGTATTTTTATCAGTTTAGAGATGAAGATACTGAAATTGTGAATGACTGAAAAGCTTTGTCAAAGTTTTTCAGTGAGTGACTTATGAATTCAGAATATACTCACAGGAAATCCAATAATACAATAGAGATTGTAAAAGATACTGACAGAGCAAATAATATGAGTATTAAGCCTTAAAATTTTAAAGTTAGGAATAGTTAAAGAAACATATTATAATAATATCATCTTTCTTCTTTATACATTTGAAGAAAGAAAAGCATATAAAATGCCAGTTTGCTTTCAGTTTTTAAAGCAGTCAGTATAATTTATTGTTAGATAAATTTTACCTAATGATATGTAAATATTTATCATTAGATAAACATTGTGGGAATTTAAACCACTGCAAAATTTTAAAAGGTATACATGCCTTACTTTCTTAACAAGAAGTATATTACTACAATGTTTGTTTCTAAAAGATATACACAAATGCACATACATGTAAGCATAATAATATCTAACTTTTAAAATAACTATAATAGTAAAAACTGAAAGACTTCTGAGTATTTATTAAGAGATAATTAGGTAGAAAATTTTGAGTATATTGATACAATTAAATTTTATAATTTCTCAAAGCATTATTATAAATCTACACTATGTTGTTAAATAAAGATGTCTAATAATTGTTAAGTGAGGAAGAGAATTTGAAGTATCTGTGGTATCATTCCTTTCTGGAAAACATGGGTGTTACATCATTCTATATTCAAGAAAGTATTTTTCTATACCCTTATGCCCCAATTTAATAAGAATTAGATGTACTTATAATTCTTTTACAAATGAGAATTTCTATTCCAGCAGAAGAATTATGAATTATTTGTCATTTCTTGCACAGACTTATCATAACATATATTTTATTTGCATTGCTATAGCACACATGCTTGGATTTTAACCTAGATTCAATCTTTATTAGCCACTTAAAAGTGATTTAAAATGTTCCATTCTGTTCACTTTCAGCATTGCTATGAAATTATTGACCTAAAATATATCAGACAGTGAAAGTTGCCACATATCATTTAAAGTAATACAAATCTGTAGAACTCTGTATTAGTCAGTTTTCACTCTAGGAAGAGATTTAGCATAAGATATATGTTTACTAGATAGCCTTACAGTGGCCACCTGCAGAGTTAGGAGTGGAAGAGTGCAAAAGGGCATCAGCTTTGAAGATCCTATGCTTATAGGACCTCATCATAACTAATTATATCTGCACCAGTCCTTTTTACAATTAAGTTCATATACTAAGGTACTAAGGGTTATGACTTCCTCCTATGAATTTTGTGGGACACAATCACTCTTATCATAACAGATATGGGGAAAAAAAGCTGAGTGCATTTCACACTAGCAGAATTGAACAACAGAAGTCTTATAGGATGTTGTTTGCCTTGAAGTCAAATGATATCACACAGAAGAATAGGAATAAAAAATTGATCAGAATATGTAAAAGAGAAAGTGGATGTAGATCCATAAATAATATGTTTAAAGCAAAAAATAAAGTGGCAAGTAAAATAATACATGAAATATATAACTGTAAAATGATAGAGTGGTAAATGGAATTTTATGATTTTCAAGTTATATCTATGGAATATACACTGAGATTACGAAGTGAAAACTTTGAAGGTGTGAAGTGCTATATCTATCTAAATTCTTGGGTTTTTGAGGACCTTTTTAAAATATATTTTTATTTGCATACTTTTAATTGTATTATTGGTTGAAGTTTTTATTACATTTGTATTCAACTAGAAGTCAGAGCCATTAGTGCAGGTCCCATAGAGCTCGGCAGTCAAGATGTATGACTTCAGTGAGGACCAGAAGGCAGAATTCAAGGAGGTCTTCCAGCTGTTTGACAGAAAAGGGGATGGCAAGATCCTGTGCAGTCAGTGTGGGGACATGATGAGGGTCCTTGGTCCAGAATCTCAACAATGCAGAGGTGCTCAAGGTCCTGGGGAGCCCCAAAAGTGATGACATGAAAGTAAAGGTACTGGACTTTGAGCACTTTCTGCCCATACTGCAGACCATGGCCAAGAACAAGGACCAGAGAATCTATGAAGACTACATCAAAGGCCTTTGGGTGTTTGATAAGGAAGGGAATGGTACAGTCATGGGCACTGAAATCTATCATGTCCTCATCATACCGGGTGAGAAGATGACAGAGGAGGAAGTGGAGATGCTGGTGGCAGGGAATGAGGACAGTAATGGTTGTATTAACTAAGAAGAGCTTATCCAGATGGTGCTGAATGGCTGAGGATATTCTCTGTCTACCAAGAGCCCATGCCTTGCCCTGTGGGAGATTTGTATGTGGTCCCAGAGCTTCCCAGGTTCCCTTGCCACACCACCTTTGCCTTCTAGTCTCTTGGATGATGTTTGCCATCATCATTCACCAAATAAACTTGCTTTCTTTGCCCTCCCCCCAAGGTAACTGTATTTCTCTTGGGGAGTTGATATATGTATATAATAGCTTAATTCTTTTTTTATCCCCTGCCCCTCTCCTTCCTCCATCGCTTCTCTTGGTCCCATCATTTTTATAAAAGATACATGTTTTTTAATTAGATTATTATCCATCTAAATGTGATATTAACATATTATCACAAGTTCTAGAGTCAAATTGTCAAAATCAAGTTTCTTTCTGTCGGTAATAAAGTGTCTACTCTCACACCAATTATTTAATCCTTTTTTTCTTTCCTGTACAAAGTGGGTACAAAAATTCTGCTTATAACATGAAGATATGGTGAGGATCAAGTGAAAAATTATCATTATATATATAAAAGAATAAAATTTTAATGTAATAAATGTTTCTTTTTATTATCTAATATTAGCATAGATATTTATAGTATACAAATCTGATACTATAAATTATATATCAGTATATATCTGATGTTATATAATATTATCTTTCTAAATTATGAGGAAAATACAGGCAAGCATTTGTTGAACACCTAGTATACACCAGAGAGTTTAAGCTTTTTAAGTTGTTTATTTACCATTATACACTTTATAATTCAGATATAACAGCACTGTTTAAATCAGTATATTGAAATATTAAAAGTTTTCTTGACCCAGTACATAAACAGAATAGTATCAAAATATAAATCTCTTTTACCAAAAAAAATAATTATTCATGTTATTCCCAAAAATGAATCATTATACCCTCTGTTAAAAAATAAAAATATTAAAATTATGCCGTTACTCTTATAATTTTGATCTTAAATGTCTGCCAAAACCCTACACTAAGGGTGTGGTTGCTGATTGGATTTGGAAAATTATGGAATCCTAAAGGATCTATTTTTATCATCATTTGACTGCATTTTTAGGAGGTGATGAAAACTGGAGATGGGACCTAGGTGAAGGGGAGGATCACCCAGAATTCCCTTTTAGACTGTACTTGTCTTGTGATCTCTTTCTTTCTGGCTGTTTCTTACTCTGCTTTCTGGCTACCATGAGATGCATACCTTTCCTCTGCCACACCCAACTGCAATGATACCTCTCATAAAGAAATTAAACCAGGTGACCATGAACTAAAACCTCCAAAATTGTGAGCAATAATAAATCATTTGTCCTTTAAATTGTTTTTCTCAAGTACAGTATTTGGTCACAATGGCAAAAATCTGATATGATTTCTAGGTATTGAACTGAAGAAAAAGTGAGTCAGGTTGAAGCCAACACATATCTAAAAATTGTTGTGTCTCAAGCAATATCATATGTTTAGTTTTTTTTTATCATTCTAGAATATGAAATTTTTAAGACGTTTAATGTAAAACATTTTTTCTTAATAACAAAACAGGTCATCAACATTGGGAAACTGAGCATCTAAACTTCTAAGCATAATCTAACACCAAATATGTCCTGGATTAATTAATAGCAAAAATATCAATGACAAAAGTAATAGCAATTGTCTTTATTTAGGTAACATATCCACCTACGGGATATGTTGCAACATCTATCAATTATATTCATAACTCTTCTTGATAAGAAAGAGACATAATTTAGGTGAAATACGGAGAAAAATATTTTTGGAAAATCTAGAGAACATAAAGCAAAAATGACCACAAGAATTCTACAGTGTCGTGTCTGTATTACTTATGACATACATACCATGTTTACCTTCAAGGTAAACACAGCAAGTAGAGGTCCCCATATTTGTTCCATTCCCATCAGCCTTTCTCTCTGTCCCCATCTTAATAGGGTCCTTATTTAATTATTCATTTATTTTTTGGTACTGGGGATCAAACTTATGACATCGCACTTGTTTATAGGGTCTTTAAATCCCAACGTCTTTACATTTCCTACAGATTTTTGGAAAGCTACCTGTTTCTAATAACACATGAGTTTAATAAAATCATGTGAGATTTCTGTGTAACCTGGTCATTGCTGAAATCTATTTTTCATTGACCACATCAAGTTGATTTCAATTAGTCTATAATTCTTTGAGAACTAATGAGAAAAAAAATGAAAACAGAATATAAGGAATTATTCAGACATTAAAAATGCCACTAATGAAATTCTAAAAACAATGTCATTAATTAAAAAGAAAATTATCTCATGATGAACAGGAAGAATGGAGTTCACTTTCAGCACAGCATCTTTGCTCCCTTAATCCCAACTCTTTAGCTAGAAACCTAACAGTATTTTTAGATTTTCTAAAGAAAGCTTTCAAAAATTCAAGTTAATTAGAGAACATCACATACATACACTTTAAACAAAATGTATAACCTATTTTTTTAATATATTGCATATTGGTATCTTAGAAATTGTTCTTCAGGTTACAAGATTCAGGCATAAAAAATGATAACACAGTCAAACAATGACAGCTCAAGCTGTTCTTTTTGATAAACTAACAGAAAATTAGTAGTATAGTTCCCAGTTGTTGTTTCCTTTTGAGCACTTCTTTCCCTTTCATTATTACAATATCTATTGTGCATTTTGGATCTTATTACTCTTTCAGTTTTTTTTTATTATCGTTACATATTTTTTACGCTAGGGAACCAATACGATATTTACAAATGTAAGTCTGCTTTATTTCACTTAAGAATATAGTCTCAAGTTGCCTCCATTTACCTATAAAAGCCTCAAGATTATTCTTTTTTATAGCTGAGTAATATTCCATTGTATAAAAATACCACATCTTTTTTATCCATTCTGTGGTTGATGACCATTTTGGTTGTTTCCGAGATTTACCTATTACAAATTGTGCTGCTATAGACACAAGTGCACATACATTGCTGTGACATGACATTCTTAATTTTTCTGGGAAAATACTCAAAAGTGGAATAGCTGGATTGGATGGGACTTCCAATCCTAGTTTTTTGAGGAATCTCCATATTGATTTCCACAGTAGCCTCACTAGCCTACACTCCCACCAACAGTCAAGTGTTCCTTTTCCCCTGCAGCCCTGCCAACATTTGTTATTGGTTGATTTCTTGATGGTTAATTAAGTTATTATATATTATTTCTTTTCAATACATGGAAACAACAAAAGGGTAAGTTAGAATAGGAGGGTTCTATGCGTGGCTAAGTGTGTGTGCTTTATTTTCTTCTTGTTGGTACAGGCTTACCATATCCAATTCTATTACCTTCAAACCCTAAGAAGCAATGGGGTTGAAGTGAAAAATGGCAGAGTGAAAAGAAGTGGAATAAATAGTGATTATTCATCAGTTTAAAATGAATTAAATTCCAATATATTTTGGAAATTAAAATTGAAATTATGTATTATCTTACATTCTTTTTCATGTTCAGGGTTCCTGGTTACTCTGGCACAAAGAATCTTTGACTACTAACACAGTATCACGCATTTCAAAGCTGTCTTAATCGTATTTTATGGACACATGCTTTTGTCTGTGGACCAGACATAAGCATGCAGCTGCTGTGCACAGCTCAGTCTGCTGCATTGCCTCAGAAACTCATGAGTCCTCTAGGCATTCAGGAACATAAAATAAAGAAAAGAGGAAATTTGTTTTTCAAATTTGAACTTGCAAATAGCCTCTCATAATGGCCATATAGTATTTTGTTCTTTGATTCCAGGAAGGTAAGAAGAAAGTTGATCAATATCTGCACAACAAAGAAATCATTTAAAAGATATTTTTGAAGTTATGGAAAAGAATTGGTTTTTGGAAAAGCAAAATCATCAAGGCTACTCTCACATCATTCTTGATGAGAGGTTGACCTCAACACATCTCAGTATCCTGAAGGACTCCCCCATAGTCTAACCCTGTAATAGCCATTGTCAACATCATGTCCTGGAAAGAACCCTCATACTTGCTCAAGCAGAGTATATATTGCAGAATCATCTAGCTAGCTAGCATTTATTAAAAGCTTTCTTAATATCAGGTCAAACTAAATGCTGGAGACAAAAGATTGAATAATATAATTTTTGCTTTCAAAGAAAATCACTTTTTAGTAACAAGATTTTATTTTGTGGTTAATCTGAGGTGAGAAATTATGATACTACTCTACTTAAATTCAGAAAAGCAAAATCAACAAAATAAAAAATTTAAGAATAAATCTGCACATATAGACAAAATTCCTAAGCTTCAGAATAGTTGACTGGAAGAGAAAAGGAGGCGCAAAGTTTCTTTGCTGGATTTTGCTAGTGACAAAAGCACAGAGAAATTGAATTATGTGTCAACGATGCACCTATTGGTATTAGAAAGGAAATGTTGTTTGACTTCACATGGGACTTGAGGGCAAAATGCAAGCTATAAAGGGAGCTACTTTTCTCTAGTTCTCAGGGTTACATGTTGTTTTACCTTTCTCACTTTTATTTTTTATTCTATATAGTTATTATTGGCCTTTATGATCCACTGTGCACTTGGTAGAAAAGGTTATTTTAGCTTAGGAAATATACTATTTTCCATTTTCAGCAAAATCAAACAATTGATCTGTTATCTCACATTTTCAAATTTGCAATAGAGATTTTATAATTGGCTTTAGTCCCAATGACTTCCATAAACTTGACAGGAAGGTGAACTAGGTAGGATTTGAAAGCAGTGTCATAGAGGACAGACCTGCCTGCTGGTGGTACGGGTTGAAGGATTCATGGGTTGAAGGAGATTGAATCTTTTCTTTCTTTTTTTTTTTTTTTTTTTTTTTTTTTTTTTTTTTTTTTTTTTTTTTTTTTTTTTTTTTTTTTTTTTTTTTTTTTTTTTTTTTTTTGTACTGGAAGTTGAACTCAGGACCTAGCACTTGCCATGCAGGAGCTGTGGCACTGAGCTATATCCTCAACTGGAGGTTGAATCTTGGGAGAGATGATAGCATAAATCACAAGAAAGATGAATGTTGTTTTGATGTTAGTCCTTCCCAAAGTGCACAGCATTGAAATCTAACAATATCATTTGCCTACAGTACTTCCTTTTAGAGAGAAACTCACAGGCAAATCAGAAGTGAAAAAATGAAAAGTGATAACTATAACACCATGGGTAAGAAAGATGGTTATGAAGGATGGCCACGGAGTTACTGTGGGAAACATCACTTAGCAAAGATGTACACACTTCTGAGACTTTGCTCTTTATGTTTTATTTTGCTTCACTGAGAATCTTATTGTGAGTTCCATGCAGAAATTACCTTACTTGAATGTTCTAAGAGCCTTCATTGAGCTATAGGAAAAGGCACAAATAATAAATGTATATCTTGATAAAGTTTTTTAAAAGGCACAACATGAACCATCATAATCAACACCCTGGAAAACCCCCTCCTGTCTCCTAGTCAATATTCTCCAGCCCTTCTCTGAAAACTGTCATATCTGGCAGATTAATGATGCTTACTTTTGCACTTCATTTAAATGGAATCAGGCAGGGTGTCCTTTTTATGTCTGACTTTTTTCTTGTTCAATGCTATGTGAGTCACTCACGTTGTTTTGTGTAGCAGTAGTTTGAGAAATTTTATTGCCATATCAGATTTCATTGAATGAAAATGCCACAATACATTTACCCACTTACAATACTGATGTATATTTGTATTATTTCTAGTGGAGGTGCATGCCATATGTGGCTATTAATAGTCTCATGCATGCTTCTTTTATTAAATTCATGTAAGGTTTTCAGTTAGTTTTTGTCATAATTGGTATTTAGCTGTATTTGGTTGTTTAAATTTATTTTTCCTTACAACTGTTGATGTCAAACATATGTTGGCAGGTGTATGAACAGTTTGATTATCATTTTTGTTGAAATAACAATTTGACTTTTTAAAACACAACTGGTTCACTTTTTGTATTTCTCTTTTCTGTGAACTCCATTAAAATTAAGAATGTTTCTTTATGAAATAATACCATGAGAAACAAAACCATCCAACTGCTAAAAATATGGACTCTAACCAAAATTTGATTCTCACTCAAATATTTGGTAATGTATCAATTAAGTGAATTAAGAACACCTGTATTTAAAAAATATACAGTTTCTGAATATGGTAACCATATTCTGTAAGTGTAATATTCCATGTGGAAAGATTTGACTCAAAGATTTTTTTAAATCTCCTGTTATTTTGCCTTATTAGAAAAATAAGCCAACACAGTACTAGTTGCTTATTTCATCATTTTAATAGTTAAAATGCCATAAAAAACATTTTTCACTGCTCTTTCATTGCTTCTCTTTCTGATAATTCACAAGAAAATCTTCCCTCAAGTCTCAGACAGATAAAATGTGTAGTAGGCAACTGACTTAGTTGTCTCCTTTGCATACCATGGCAGACTGTTCCCTCTTTACATCATCTCCAAATAAATGTCAATCCCACATTAATAAATACACAGAGTCATCCAGGAACCCTCAGCAAGTCCTGCAGGGACCAGGAATTGTGCCCAGAGACCTTCCCACAGCCAGGAACAGCCAGGAGTTCACACCCAGCAACCTGCAGTCATCCAAGAACCCTTGGGGAGGCCTGAGGGGACTGTGAGTCTCTGCTCAGCCACCCGCCTACAACCAGGAACTCTTTCTGAGGTCCATGGGGACTGGGAGTCTATGCCCAGTGAACAGAAGCCATCAGCAACACTCAGTGAGGCTCACTGCCAAATGGACCACCAATGTGGGAAGAAGCTAGGACTTGGCATCAGGCTGATCCAGAGGAATGCAGGGAAATGCCAAGACAAAGGAACAAAGCATAGTCTCAGACTTCCAGCCCATTCAGATCAAATCCAGGAGACATAGATATGAATGAAATTGGAAATTGCACATCTGAAATCTCTGAAATGATAGCAATGGAAGTAAAGAAAAAACTCCAGGAAGGTATAAAGGAAATCAGATCAGAAATAATCTCTCAGGTAAAAACAGAACTGATAGATGTAATGAAAGAATTGGTGAGTATATCCAAAGAAGACTTCAATAAAAGAAAATGGAGGAACATAGGAAAGTGATGGAAATACTGAATGAACAATAGAGAAAACATATAGAATGCATGAGACTGATTCAAAGAGATATTCAGGAAATCAAAAATTCTGTTGAAATCTGGCCAAATGGCATGAATGTAACTAAAGACAGACTCTCAGACCTTGAAGACAAGATTATGAATAGTAATCATGAAAGGAAAGATCTCTTAAAAATGGCAAGGAATCAGGAAATAACAATTCAACAACTACAAGATGGTGCAAAGAGAAACAACAAAAGAATGATAAGTGTTGATGAAAAAGGGTACAAGACAAGGATACCTCCTATTATGACTCCTGTTCAATATAGTTGTGGAAACATTAGCCAGAGCAATTAGACAAGAGAGAGAGGAAAAAAGGAAAAAGGATAGGAAAAGAAGAAGTGAAATTGTTACTATTTGCAAATGATACCATACTTTCCATAGAAGACCCCAAAAATTCCACTAAAAGATTTCTACATTTAATAACTTGGTTATGGTTTATGTCTAGGTGGCACCCCAACTCTCATGCAGTCATGGAGCTGGCTGAGTCTAGTGTTTGTAATTATTTGTTGTCTAGTGCTGGAATTGGCAGTGTGAGTGCTGCACCTGCCCAGGATGGAGCTGGCATACAATGTAAGGGTCTGAAGGAGGCATGCTTTTCATCTTCTGTCCTTTCACAATTGTTGCTTGAGGCTGCCAAGAATGGCTGCTTCTCAGTCATGCCACCCTTCTTGGAGCCAGCTGAGTATGGAATGAAATCTCCAAAAACTATAAGAAATAAACCTTTCCTTCCTTCATTTTGGGCATCAAGTATTTTGTCTCAATAATGAGAGAAAAGTAACCAAGACAATAACCAAATTCAGTACTATAGCTAGATACAAAGTCAACACTCAAAAATCAATAGCATTCCTGTACACAAACAACAAACTCACTGAGAAAGAATTTAGGGAAACCACACACTTCATGATAGCATTAAAAAAATGAAATACTTATGAATCAATCTAACAAAGGAAGTAAAAGATTTATACATTGAAAATTACAGTGCTCTGAATAAAGAAATCAAAGAGGATTTCAGAAAATGGAGAGATATTCCTTATTCATGGATAGGCATAACAAATACTGTGAAAGTGGCCATACTCCCAAAACTGTTACACAGGTTTATTGCAATCCTGATCAAAATACCATTAACATACATCATAGTTTAGAGAAAACATTCCAACAATTCAGTGGAAGCAAGAGAATCAGAATAGCAAAGGCAATGCTGGGCAACAAAGATAAGGCAGGAGGTATCACAATCCCTGACTTCAAATTATACTGCAAAGATACTGTGATAAAATCAGCATGA
>RJWM01011482.1:16562-59682 GCA_004363535.1 Dasyprocta punctata
GAGATGAATGTACACTTCTCAGATGAAGAAATACAAATAGCAAACAAATACATGAAAAAATGTTCAACATCATTGATCATTGGAGAGATGCAAATTAAAACAACACTGAGATTCCACCTCACCCCAGAAAGAATGGCTATCATCAAGAAATCAACCAATGACAAATGCTGTCAGTGCTGGGGGAACTCTTCTCCACTATTGATGGGAGTGTAGACTAGTGAGGCCACTGTGGAAAACAGTATGGAGATTCCTCTAAAAACTAGAATTGGAAGTCTCATTCAATCCAGCTCTTCCTCTTCTGGGTATTTTCACGGAAAAATTAAGACTGTCATGTCACAGCAATATATGTGCACCTGTGTTTACAGCAGCACAATTTCTAATAGGTAAATCTTTGAAACCACCCAAACACCCCACAACTGAGGAATGGATAAAAAAGATGTGATATTTTTATTCAATGGAGTACTACTCAGCTATAAAGAAAGATAAATTCGAGGCTTTTTTAGGTCAACAGATGTTATTAGAAAACATAAGTGAAATAAATTAGATTTACATGTGCCAACATCAAATTGTCTCCCTAGTTTAAAAAACTGAAAGAGTAAATAAGATCCTAAATCTACACTAGTTATTGTGAAAGGGAAAGAAACTGCTTAAGGGATAAGAACAACTGAGTTAGTGAAAAAGAGAAAAGAAGTGTATTTTATAGATAGATAAACACAAGATAGCTAAGATAATTGTATCACTATTTCTTTTAGTTCATGGAAAAAAATGTGAGTGCTTATATTGTTTGATCAGTTTTACATGCCTGTAATTTTTTTTTTTGTACTTGTCAGACAGGCACTTTGTTACTGAGCTATATCCATACTGAGCTATATCTGCGACCTGTATTTTGTAATCTGAGCAACTATTTCAAAGATAACACTATGCAATATATTGACCATTGTTAATTCTCTATCATCTTGTTTTTAAATCCTATATAGTTTTTATTGTTTTGTTTTGTTTTTACTCTTTTGTTTTCTTTTAAACTCTTTTTAAAAATGCAGATAACTCTGTATACATTTATTCATGCCAGCTTTATCCCTTCCTTTATTTTGCCATTTTCCTGGAAAACTGGTATTGAATTTTCATATAAAATATATAATTATATAAAATGCAAAAACGTATGCTATATATACATACAATGCGAAAGTGAATTGCAAATGTTTTGTGTATATATGCATAGACTATACATATCTATATATACACACTAAACTAGACATATATGCATTAAAGAAAATATATCTAATAACAATATTACCTATTTTATATATGTGTTTGTGTGTGCATATGCTATACAAAGTACACACATACACACACTGGACAAATATATTTGTTTTTGTGATCCACCTTAAATTATTTTATTTTCTAGAATAAAATAAATAATATTGCACTTAATGCCCTCAATAAATACATCTAGTCTTTTGATATTGTTATTTTTGTAATATTTTGAAAATGTTATTTTTGGCCCTATCTTTAGCCACGTGCATGTTTAACTTTAGTTTTATGCTACAAATTACATATTAACACTGGGATTCAAGCTGCTGAAAGTATTTTGCACAGCATCATATTTGTTTGCAAAGTTCTTGAACTATGAATAAAGATAAAATTTCAAAGCCAAAGCATGGGGAAAAAAGACTGGGGAAAAGTGTTTTTATGCTAATGGCCATAGCAATGATTATAAAGCAGACTACACAGAGAATGCACCGTGGAGATGCTAAGTAATATTTATAGAGCATATGGGCCTTGCTTCGCAGAAGCAGAAATCTTTTCTTCAAATTCTGTTTGCCAAATTACTTTGGACATTAAGGAAAATGCTGAAGTTTCATTTGAACTATGGACCAAAAACCGTGATGAAAAAAAGTGCTGGGACTTGTGTGCTGTCACTTTATTCACCATGACATTAAATAGAACTGTGACATGCTAGAATGATTCTGGATAAATTGTCTTTTACTGCTTGATATAAGGATGCTCTAAAGGGATAAAATGGTACAAGGAGTAACAGTTTGTTTCAGAAACTTTGAAGAGAGAAGTTTATGAAATTTGCATTGGGGTCAATATGATTCTAAAAGCTAAAAAATGCTCTTTTCAATAGATACTCAGTGCTACCAGTTTTATTATAATAATTATATGTACCAGTTAGTATTTGGAAATTATGAAATACTTTTTAAATTTGAAAATTATAGCCATCTCAATAGTCATCCATATATATCAAAATAGTGAATCTTCATTGATTCCTTGGTAAATCACTGATGATCTTCATTTCATTTACTCAGTAACTGTCATAAAGTATTTGCCAACGGTTAGGTGCTAAACCAACTTGTTTACTTCTAACATCGCAAGACAGATTTTATTTCGCACATTTTTTGATGAGAAATTTGAGATACATAAAATCAAGGGAGCTTGTCTAGGTTTATAATTAGTAGCAAACTGAGACATGGGTCTGTTTGACCGAAAGGGCCTGTCACATTTAATATAGCATTGTTCTGTATAAGACATAGATCAATCCCAGAACAAACTGTGAAGTACTGTAATAGAAATGTAGAAAACTCTTTGAAATGTCATCAGGAAAAAATGAACAGTATGCAATTTATGTTCTGTTTATAGAACAAACTTATCAGGACAATTTTAACATTACTTAAATCATTTCCTAAATATTTCTGGGTAGTTGTTCTGAAAATATTCCTTACCTTCCTAAAAAATGGACATTGTGAAACTGAAGTTGACTCCTTAGGGTTAAAGCTTTAATATTTGCATGAGTGCAAATGACCTTAGTAGAGAAAGCCTACCTATACCAGCCTGTGTTTAAACAGGCTCTTATCAAGAAATACAGGAGTCTGGGCAATTGAAAATATCTAAAACTAGTTACTGAATAGATTCGCACATTTCTACAATGTAACTTGCAATGTTGTAGGGTATACCCTCTTTCTCCTACTCCTGCAGGCAGCACAGAATAATCCTTATAGCAAGAAATATGTGACTATTTCCTTTTTTTGAATAAATGAAAGATATAATTGGTTCTATAAGTCACACACTTTGGCTGACTGAATTCAAAAAATCATATCGATGATATGTACTAAGCTATTCCTTTTTAAAAATCTACGATGGAGCTTCATTTATTTTTATCAAATAATTTAATGTAATTCACTACTATGCTTTAAAATCTAAATCCATTAGTTTTGTAGTATAAAGTATTATAATGAAGCTTACTTAAAGTTATTCATTCCTTGTTAATGTATATCAAAATAAGTAGTCAACATTTTTCCATAAATGATTATGCTAATATACTCTATATGAAGTATGATCCTTCCCAGCTAATTTATAGCCTTACATATTTTTAAAAATCATTATATATATTTATGTACATATTTATGTATATGTATATTTGCATATACTTATATATATGTATACGCTTTTTCTTAGAGTTCCTCTTTTGCTTTGTTCCAGTCAAGTGAATGTAAATATGATTCATTTGGAAAAATAGGCCTAGATTTCTGTACATTTTTCTATCACAGTTGTTTGTCCAACGTCACATAAGCATCACATCCTTTCTATGGGTGCATTTCTAGTAAAGAAAAATAAGACTGCAAGCAGTGAATCATTGTGGTAAAACCTCCATTTTGAAACAAAGCAATACATCCCATGTAGAATAAGCAGGCATTTATATAGAACAATAAGAGAGAGAGTATATCTTTTGTAATCTGGAATAAGAAAAATAGACCAATTTTCCCAGTACTCAAGAAGATACTCACTCTTTATGGGCAATGACAACAGAAAACTTTATCCCAGATCTCACTAAATAAAGGATAAAACATAAATTCTTTAGCCTAAGGGTGATACTCTTGCTTTTTAATACCAGAACAGCACAGAAGACCAAAAAAAAAAAAAAATCTAAAGATGATGCAGCTACCAATTACTCCAGTAATTACTCCAGTTTCTCCCTAGGAAATGTTTTGACATGTATAAATTTATGAAGTTTTTTTTTTTTTAGTTACCTTTCCACTTGGTACTATTTCTAGAGTGCCTTCTACACAGTAACAGTCTGATTTTTTAATTTATTTCTGGGGTTTCAAAAATATAAGAACAACTCAACAGTAAAAGGGAATTAAACAAAAGATACATGAATAATTACAACTGAAAATAGGAAATTATAGTTTAAAAATTAATTGCATAAGTTAATGTTATTTCAAGGTGATAATAGATTAAAAGAGAGAAAAAAGAAAGACAATGGACACCTAATTGGCATTTGCACATTCTGTAAATTGCACTGGGTCCTTTTGTTAGTCCTCATTGAATCTATAGAAGTTGGTGTAATTTTCTTCACCTTAGAGTGTAGTGAACTAAGTTCCTAAGAATGCTCTACTAAACTACACAGTGTAAATCTGGAAAATATCACTGTTTTTTGCAACCTGGAGTCCAAGTTATTTTGACTTCTTAGAATCTACTATTTGAGGATATCATTTCTCAAAGTAACTGACTATATTATACAGACATACAAAAACATATGATTTTGAAGACGTTGGAGGAAAGTGGAAGGAAAGGGTAATGAGATTTTAAAAACTTATATTGTATTATGTACATATACTCACACCCCCTAAAATAATTTGAAACTTCTTGTGTTGCAAACATGTATTAATAAAGAAAGAAAATAATTGATTTCGTTATTTTTGTCCCTACTCGTATTTGGATTCATTTATTTTCCTTCCAACTAACAGGTTTGGCTCCTTAATTTACTGTTCTTCTAACACTGGAAGATTTCATATGATTATATTACAAGACAAAGCAAAATATTGAGTGGCCCTCAACCACAAGTATGCATTATGATATTTGGAAAGCTTTTAACAAACTAGTGCAAGGGCTCCATATCCAGAGACTGACTTAATTGGCTTGAGGTGCAGTCAGTCTGAGAAAAACACTGGTGTACAAATAAAAGCATAAAATGTAAAGTTAGAAACATGCTTTTTCTGTGTGATTTTGAGCAAGTACTTAAACCCTCTAAATCTCTTATACTGTTGTTCAATCACCAAGTATCATTAAATATTTATTTTGGGTCCAGAATTGTACCTAGCAGAGGTAATGCACAGCAATAACATATACTTGTTGCTTTCTAATGTCAAGATAGTACTAATAAAATATAAACGAAATCAGAGTACAGCATATGTTTAGATAAATAGATCTAAATGCATATATAATTACATAAACGCGTAATGCAAAAATACATAGTGGAAAAAGAATCATGGTTTTATGACACTCGACAAAATCTACAAAAATGTATCTGGATTAATTTCAGTTATATGTAGGAAAGACTTTCTTTTAAACTCAGAAATAAAATGGCACTCTGATTAGAAGAGATAAGCTTCTGCCACTGAATCATAGATTTTATAAAAAATAAAGTACCCTCTCTTATTAGTCACTGGAACTGAACACTGTCCTGTCACTGGAACAAAATACCTGACACTTCCAAATTATAGGTGAAGTTTATTTTGGTTCAGGTTTTTAGATATTTCATGCAAAAATGGCAGGGTGGAAGACAATGGCAGAGGAAAGCTGCTTAAACCAGGGTAATCAGAAAAAAAGAGATGGGCGAGGAGGCTTACACAAGAATGTACCAGTTCAGATTGTGCCCACTTTGGTCAGCCTCCTCCAATTGGGTCCCACCTTCTAACAGAACTTTAGGCTTTAAACTCAAGAATGGATTAATTCATTGATAAATATAGTGCCCCCATGATTCATTCTAAAAACTTCACCTCCGAACATGTCAGACTTTTAGAGAACATTTTAGATCTAAGCTGTAAAACCTCTCATCCTCTTCATGAAAACAGATACTTTTGATTTCCTTAAACGTGAAAATTTTGGTGATGCTAGGACTGTGGAATGATGATTGAATATGAAAGGCCTTAAAGTGAAGATGGATGGAGTTGTCATCTTGATCTTTTCTCAAAGAATCATCGAAATGCAGATTTTAGAACAACAATCATACCATGTGGGAGTGGGGACAGGACAGCAGCTATTATTTGGAACATCATCTTATTTGCTGGCTGTCAACCTTCAGGGAAGATGAAATGGAGAAAATATCTCTTCTGGAAAATAAATGTCCTCTATGCTAGGGAAATTTTTAAGGACATCCAGAAAAAGGGAAGATTAATTAGCATCTTTTGTGGTTTGACTTCAGAAAAATACAATGTTTAAAAATAAAAAAGTTCCAAACAAATGCCTTATACTTTAAAGCATATTGAATATTCAGATTTAGCAATTCTAGAATGGACCCTACATTTGAAATAAATCATCAGTTTGTGCAAATATCGCTTATCAAGGGATCATGGTTTGAGTATCAAGGATCTAATCTTTGAATATGCTTCCTTTTTTAGTTTTCACAAAGTGTTTCATGAAATTATTGTAACTGTTAACTATAAGAATAAACTAGTTACTGACTAGTTTTACCCTGCATGAACTCCCTGAAAATCTTTCAAGTAGCAATGTAAACATCTATCTTGCATGAAGTAGAAATGCTTAAACATTCCTCTTATATGCCCTTTTCACCTTGATCATTTCATTTGTTTGTTCAATACTAATACAATATCCTTGATACTGCAAACTATTTTCAGATTTATTGACATATTTTCTGCCTGTCATTTTGGTGCATGTCTTAATCATCATTGACTGTCTGTACTTACCATACCACTGATCATCAGTTATTCAATGCACTCTGAAACCTGCATTGATTAATGTCTAATGATTAAATTACTAAGTCAGAAATTAGTATAGTATTTTTAATATGCCACAGAAATATTGCTTATTCCTCAACTGTGCAGAGATTTAAAAATTATATTTCTTTATCTGAATTGGAGCCAGAACAAATGGATAATTTAAAATAGAGTTTTTTGTCTTAAAGTTCAGATAGTAGCTATTCTCCCTTAGTAGTAAACTATTCTTAATAACAGAAGTAGCACTTTTGGGACATGTTGTACTCTTAATGTTAATTTACAAATTCAAATAAAGAAGTAAACAGATTTAGCATATTGTTATGGATATAATCATTGAATGTTAGAAATAAATATAGTACGTTAGAAGTATTTATCTGGGCCTGTAGCTTTTATCTCAGAAATAAAGGCAATAGAAGATAGAAAAATTTCTATGACTAATTACCTTGCTATTTAGAGCTGGTGTGATCAACAGTTCCTAAACTTACAGTTCTAGGGGTGACAGATCCAGAAACCAGGGTTCTAGTTACAGGTTTTTATAAAGTCCTTGTACATTTGGGGTCTTGCTCCTCAGATCTGCAAATTAAGCTATAATTTATCTAAACCATAACTCAGATTGAAATTCTTGCATGCAATAGTAGTAATACTAAAACACACATGATATATTTTGTTAGCTCAAATTTACCTTTAGACAAGTGTTATACGATCTAAATAATTTTGAAAATAATAGAATGCTCGCATGAGGCAATAGGGTAAATGACTATTTGCAGATCACTGGATTCATTTTCAATTTCATAATTAGAAGTTTATTTGAAATGATACTGGATTTCACATCACCAGAGATAATAGGTAGAAAATTTTACATGACAAGCAGAAAAATATTACCTGAAATATTTAAATTCACATTAATAAAATACAGGACCTTTGTTTCTATAATTTTGACCATTTAAAATTTTATATAAATTTTGCATTATATGATAGCCATACTAATCATGGTAACACAGCATCTACACATTTCATTCAACTTTATAGCACATTATGGCTAGGTCTGCATTCATGTAGATTGTGTGCATCTTTGTGTGTGTGTGTGTGTGTGTGTGTGTGTGCGTGTGTGTGTAAGCCTGCACACATCAGAGGTATAGGTTAAAGTGGCATTAATTTTTGTCTAGTTACACAATATGATTTGTGCCAAATGAAAACATTGAAAAATCTATCTAGATTCTAAAAATATATTTTATTTCAAAATATTTGTGTTACATATAAGGATAAAAGGAATCCTTTTCTTTTGACAGGTAAGAAATGTTCAGTGAGGTGTAGAGGCTTAAGAAACTGAGTATTACCCAATTTAAATCTAAAAACATGTAAACTGCACAAATGAGAAAAATAGACTTTTTTTTTCTCCTTTGAATTGCCTATTCAGCATATACTTGGGTAGAGTTAGTCTTTTTAGAGTCATAAAAACAATATGGTGCTTAGTTATCATCCCAGAAGGGATCAGAGACTATTAACCAAGGAGCATGTCTGGAACATTTTTTAACATCCCACAGTTTGTAATGTTTCATGTATCTGTCTGCTTCCCTATAAAAGAATTACCTGGAGTGTTTGGTTCCATGAGCACCAAGGGAGAGACTGGAAAGTCTTTCTCTCTACACAGCTAAACATGAAGAATAAGCCACAAGAGATATGTTGGTGAGAAGAATTGCAATGTGAAGAGGAAAGGCAACTGGGATGTAAGGGCTTGCAGGAAAGCTTAGAAGCTGACTGTATTGCAGCATAGAAGTTGCCTACCATCTTTTATCCAAAACTGAGTAACTGAGACCTTTTCAGAGTTATTTCGGAGTGAGGTTCTTTGGTTTATGGAGAATTGCTTACCTGTTAAGATCCACTAGAGAAGTTCCACACTTCGCACTGTATCAACACAGCATCCTTAAAAAGCTACTATGTCCTATCTACTCCCTCCAGAGAAAACAGTTCAAATTTGATCAGTTGGGGAATAGTGATAAAAGTATTTTGCTAACAGATGAGGAAAGGAAATCTCTCTACTGTCTCATGGTATCATCTGTTAGATAAAAGCTTCAGTTTGAACAGAAACTAGTAGTCTGTCCTGGCACATTACAAAGTGGAAAAAATTTACAAAATCTTACAACATGCAGAGATGAAAGCTATGCCAGTGCCCAGAAAGCTTTGTTGTTATCATTGCCTTATTATTATTTTTGCATTGTTGTGACACAATGAATTATAATCATCAAAGGAAGTGACCTAATCAGGAACAGAGACCTCGGTTTTCTTGAGTGTGGTAGATAGAAGCTGTCAAATCCTGGTTCATGTAGAGAAACACAATATTTACATGGAAGCTGCTTGCTGTTTGACAATTGTTCTGTTCTTTCCAGATTACTCACCATTCTCTCATTCCAGTCAAACCTCTCTTTTCAAAACATACTTAATCAGAGGATGGTATTTATTAAAAAATGTTTGAAGAACCCGGATAAAGACTTCAGGTATATATTGCATTCTGATTCAAAAGAGATTGATTAAACAACAAAAGATCTTTAGTAAGTATGATCCTCATGGATAAGTGAAAAAAAAGGCACACGTTATAAATTACATGTACTTTTCAGTGCCTTCCATATTGACAATTAGAATGTATGTATTTATGTACATTTATATTAGCTTCTAGTCTCTTCAAATTTGTTACTTCTTCAACCATGTTTGCTAGAGTGTTTGTAACATAAAAGAATTATTACAAAGAGTTAAATAAAATGAATGAAAGAATTCTCTACAATATGAAATAGTAAAAATGATTGTTCACATCTATAATAGGTTTTTAATATCAAATGTTTACATACATATTTTCAGGGTAAACATATATCATGCACAATTTTGTATCTTATTTTGTTTCATTTAAGAAGGAGGCAAACATTTATTAGACAAAATGCCAAAATCTAGTTATAAAATACTAATAATTATGATTTATCAAATTCTCTTACATGTATAAATAAAAACAATGGACACACAAGCTAGTATCTAAGATATTTGAATCATGTAATCACTTGAATAGTATGTAGCATGTTCTGTAAAGTGAAGAATAAGAAAACCTACCAGAAAATTGGCACATGACATTCACAGCAGATAAAATTTGATTAGTAAAAATAGTTGAAAATGCTGAATTGGACTAGAATAAAATGATTAAGAATACTTATAATGAAAGGTCATTTCACATTGTCATTTGCAAAAACTTAGAACTCTGCAATCATGTTCCAAGTTTGAGTGAAGATATAGTACAGTAATGTATCTTAATCATAGCTATTAGAAGTAAAAATTATCTTTTCTACTTTAAATATTTTATTAATATCTAGCAAAGTAAAACAAGTTCATGTTCTAAGAATCACCATTTCCATTCCTAGGTATATATACATACCTGATAGAAATTTTACATCATGTAAAGAGCAGCACCAGTGTCTTCACAGTAATAAATTAAAAGCAGCCTAAATGTTTTTGGCACAAGAAAGAGTAATTAAATTGTGGTATATTTGCATACTGAAATACTTCAATATAGTGACATCAATTAATTAAACCCACCATGTCAATATCAATATGAGTAAATCACATCAGTATACATCAGTATTGAGAGAGATGTGAATATATACAATATGGAGACATTTAGTTAAAGATGTAAACACTGAATACTATGATATGCAGCTTGATTGTACCTACCTGTCTATCTACTTACTTACCTATGTCTACATACATGCATGCATACTTATATGTATACACACATGTCATTGGTTTAAGTGAGAAATATATATATATTTTTTCTGTGCATCTCATGTATCATATACATTCACATCTATATGTGGTGACACTGACAAATATATAACAATGATACTCAATTAATCATAATATATACCTTTGTACTGAAGAAAGTGTGATGTTTTCACACCAAGACTTCAACTATATTTATCAAGTTTTATTTCTTCAGATAAAAGATGAAATGCTGCCAGGAGTGGTGGTGTACTCCTGTAATCCCAGCACTCGGGAAGGCTGAGACAGGAGGATTATTGCAAGTTTGAGACCAACCTGGGCTACAAATTGAGCTCAAGGCCAGCCTGAAATGCATGAGACCCTGTCTCAAAAATAAATAAATAAATAAATAAATGCCCAAATTGTGCTTTACATAATGCCAGATATTCACAGGAGTATTGTGTATTAATCAATATATTTAGTCTTCCCAGTAATATTATTATTTACATTCCAATTTTAACTCTTCTTCAAGGATGACAGCTTTGCAGCAACAAGAAGAAAATTCTCTTGCTAGTACCCTATGTGCAGTGAGGATTCAATCCAGATGATCCAGTCCTAAATTTATGTTTACCACATAAACAACTCAGTCTCTATTGGTTAATAGCACAGGGACATGTGCAAATATCCTCATGAGATCGCTCCTACCTTCCGCATACTGAGTGGTCTTATATGTAATCTGTTAATAAAGGAGCCAGGGGCACTAATGTATAAGCCTAATTACCCAAATTAAGGCCCTGAGAAGTTTATCCAAACCTATAAAGAAGACAATATATTGAAAAGGGAAAGACATGGCATAGAAATGACTGGGAGCCTTGTGCCTGATTTGAAAACATAAGATTAAGGTAAATTACACAGGTTAATAAGTCTTCACAAAGCATGGTAATTATAATAACTGCCTGGCTATTCTAATTCAGAATAATTTTGGAATTAAAAGGAGTTAAATATTGCCTTTGGTGATTTCAAAGAATAAAAGCATTTATGGGCAAGGTTTGAAATCTACTAAATGCTCTTTTATTTGGTTCAGAGTAAGAAGCAGCACCCAATGGAGCAGTTTCAGTGACATCAAGAGAAGGATTGCATTGTGATACACATGGCAATGCGTTTAATCCCTTCGGATTTCCCCTCCCATTTCCTGCTCGCTGATGACCACAAGTATCTGGGGAGCATTTATGAGGAGTCATGAGCGGCAGAACATGGAGGGCAAAAAGCATATTTTTCTCTTCTCTGGGGAGACATAGGGGAAGAGGTGTAGGGGAAACATTCCTTCCTCCACTGTGAACACTGTGGACAAAGAGTAAGAGGACATCAGTGTCACTGAGATTGAGCCATGTTTCTCTCTGGCTTTTGTTTCCACTGCATCCATTAAAGATCACATTACATCACCACTACTGTAGCACACATTTTGCCTACCTGTTTACTGACTTGCTTATGATAATTTCTATGTTTGGTTTTCAAATCTGTACTGCTTGACAGGAACCTTTACTTTCACACAAACGTGATTCTGTATGAATTTTTCACTGCAATATATAATGTCAATTAAGTGTTTGGCAAAATTAAAGCATTTCTGAGATTTGCATAAGAAGGGAATACATGTGCTTGCATACAAATGCTCTTTCTTTTTTTAAGAAACATTTTCTTAGTTGTAAAAAATGTATTTTTCTGATTTATTCTAAAAATTAGAATTAATTCCTTACAACCACTGGCATGATCCTTCGTTTATAACATTATTAGTGCTTTTTAATGCTGAAACTGATTTCATTGCTTTTAATTAAAAATGGAGCTAAATCAAAATTCTACATACCATATTTAAAGTTTATGACTATTCAAGCAAATGAATTATTAGCACTATTTTTAATTGCATGCATAATTTATAACAAAAAGGTTGAAAATATTTCTTTGCATTACTTCATTGCTTTCAAACTTTCTATTATTTTTCTAAAATGATCATTGTCTGAAGATGTTTTTGTTGAATATGGAGATAAAATATTTAAGCAGAACACACATATGAAAATTAGAAACAAGCTTGAAAGTGTTATCATTAGAATTTGAAATTACTAAGAATTATTGAAAGGAGCTAGTTGTTTACACGAAATTCTTTCCCTTAGGGATTGTGTGACTATTTTCCTAGTGAGACTAGAGTGCTTTCCAGAACTTGTCACATATCTAGGGCAAGACCAAAACTTTCCTACTATTGTATCATTCTTGGTAGGTTAATATTACCAGCATGGGACACTCATAAGAAAGATTCTGCATGACAGGATACAATATCATGATATCTATGAAACTGTTACCATGACCACTACAACTGCAGCAGACATTACTGTGGTACAGGTTTTCTATGTCTCAACAAGGTATCCACAGACTCATTAAGGAGAATAGACAGAAATGGAGAGAGAAACACAGAAGGAGAGGCAGAGAGAGCAAGAGCAAGAATGACATGAGAGATAGAAAGGTGGGGCTCGGGGATAGAATATTTTTCAGAACATGAGCACACAGGGTTACCTATTCATCTCCAATCTCAAAATGATAACAAGTCAAAATGTCAATACTCAGAGAATTTAGCAATTGATAAAAGTATTTGTTCTACATGGTAGGCATAACTCAGTAGCCAATGTGAATAATGTGCACTATCATAACAGTTATGCTTCTCTAAATATTTTCCTTCAATAATTTTTAGAAAGTAATCAAGCAATATGTAATTCCCTTTTAGGAAGCGAATATTGTTAAAAGCCAATTCAAGCATTCTGATCTACAGGAGTAGGGATACTTCTTAATTAATAAGGAACCCTGGTTTTGGAGTTTGTGATTTTGTTTAGTGATGATTAGGATGCAAAGACTGACCACTGTAGGGGTACCAGTGGAGTTTTTCAACCAGCAAATGTGTGTGTGACTCTATTTCTGTGATTCTCAGTAGAAGTATATACTAAATTTTAGTGTGCTGCATCCTCTCTTTATTGTCTCTTAATTGCAGCTGGTTATTTTTCAAACCACAAGGATAGTTCATTAGGGCAATCAGTGTAATCATACACAAAATAGTCAAAAGTGAATGCTTCCTATCCACTGTCAGTTATTAGATAATAGTGATGATATGAATCCAAATTGATCAGAAAACTTCCAATGTGACTTAATACCACATGGACAAGATTCATATATTGTGTTAAAGTAAAACAAAATTTTTAATGTACCTCTCACCATCTTATGTAATAAAAGATTCATAAAAGCAACATCTCTCTTGAACTCATATGTTTCTCTTGAGTGTCTGATTATGCATGTGTTTATCTGAACTTTTGTTCTTTTGTATGGTACTGAATCTTGATATTCACAAGTATCAATTTGTACCCTTGGAGATTTGTAATAATTCTGTTAAGGACTCTCCTTTGTTTAGCCTAACCCTCTGGAGGCATGTGAGAAGCAAAGTTCCGTGACTAGAAGCTGCTATGCTTTAATTTGTATCAACACATGGTATCAAAGATCATGAAAGCAATGTTTTCATCCAATTAAAGTCGCTAGAAGCTAATGAAAACTGCTCAGAGAATTTCCCTTTGTAAATTAAAGATACTCACCAAGGTTGTCACTTGACTTGTTTTCAACTGGCTTTGTATGGCACTGATAATGTTGGTTAGCAATAACAGTGGGGAGTTTACATCTATGAAGGGCAAATCACAGAGGACAGAAAGATTAACCAGAATTCGGTTAAGCAGCTACCAAAGTTTCACTGTTTATTCCAATCATCTTCAAACTCATTAGGTCTACAAAATTGTGTTGCAAATCTCTGGAGCACATGCTTTATTAAGAGATGACTGGAGCTTCCTCTTTTTCAGTTGGGTAGAAGCCCTGCAAAGGCTCTAATTTTTTTTTTTTTCCCCAGGAGGAGGTTGGCACATCTGGCAATAACCTAAGCCAGAATGAAGAAGTACTTTTGAGTGTGAAAGAATGTATTTTTTAAAATACTATTTTTGCACACATGATCTTGACTATTTCTAGCATTTTAATCTGGCTATCAGTAGTTTCAGTCATTTCTCATTCAGAAGTCTTTAAGTACGAATTGAATCACCTAGCCAAATCTCCTGGTGTAAAAAATGCCCGAAGGTCTCCCAGTGTCTGACATTTTCCATTTTGTCCCTTTGTTCTCCCTCAATGAGCAAATCTTTGAACAGTGGTACATTTTTTGAGACAGAAGAACCACTAGGAAAGGGTATGTGGTTATTTTGGTTTTCTTTTGCTTTTACTTGGTTTTGCTCCCATAATTTATCTTTTGGAGGGTTAAGACTAACTAACAAAAAAAAAAATCTAGAAAATACTAGCTTCTCATACCTTGGCTTCCAGAGGGTTAAGACAGATGGAGAAGTCCAGAAAATGCTAAATTGGGAGGACAAAGTCCCTGAAGCAGCTAGGCTTAGAGCCATGGACTCCAAGCCCAAGGCAGGTCATATGCCAGGATTTCAAAGGTCATGTAAAGATCAGCCAAAAACAAATTCCAATAGAAGCCAGTTCAGGTGTCAGCAGATTTCTCACTGAGAGAACTGGAACTGCTTTGTTCTAGGATGTGTTTCTGTCACACTTATTCACATTAAAGGAGAAAAAAAAAAAAAAAAGGCCAAAGATCTGTTTGCACAATATAGCTCATATATAAGCAGAAAAATAAGGGTACTTATCTATAACTTCATTTCATCACATATACAAATTCAGACTTTTTGTTTTGCTTAGAGAATTTGGATTTATAAATCAATTTTAATTTGGAAGAAAACATATTTCAATGAAAAAATGCATAAAGTCTTATGGAGTTTGCTATAAATGTTTCATATACAGTACCTCAAGCTAAATAGCATACAGGCATGGTTATTTTAAACTATTAATATTACCAGTCAAGCCAAGCAATGAAACAAACAAAACATAGAGAGAAAGGATACTAAAGCAAGAAAGAATAAACGAAATAGTGGTTTCAACCAGAATGACATGACATGGAAAGAACCAATCAGGGTATGTCTCCCTGCCAACGATATAAACTTTCTAGATTTCAGTGTGTCTTATCTCATTGAAACTTCCCTGTACTTCTAAATTGTTTAGAAGTATTTCTCAATATAGCTGCTTTCATTAAGTTAATCTGTGAAAATCTCTCTTTTGTCCTTAATCTTATTTTCCTAAAGTTCCTTATTTCAAATATTAGCCAGTGGCATGTCATTTCATTGAAAAGTACAGAGCTAAGAATTGAATTTCAATTAATATTACCAGAGTGGGAATTTCCTACAAGGATTAAGTTTGCCCTGGAGTGAAACAGATTAGATGTTTGGTAATTTGGAATCTGTATGTTTTTGTAATATCCAGTGACCTCAGACCTTGCTTGCTACAATCCCATCACAGCACTTTGCTGATACATTTTTATTAGTGAAGACCTATAGCATCTTAATTATATAACTAAAAATCTGACAGGTACAAATAATAAATAATGGCAAAAAAATGAACTCATTTACAAAAGGTATGAACAGATAGATATGTGTGCCTCAGGACAAGAAAACAAAAGTCATTAACGAACATTCCATACAAAGCAAATTACAATTTGCAGAAGGTGTGCAGAGAGTTCTCATTCTTTATCTACTGACAGCAGAGTGGAGCAGAAAGTTTTGCCAGGCTGAAGTGCTGCTTAAACCTAATTTAGAAATATTACTCCCTGTGAAGGTCCCTGTAGCCTAATCAGTGGGATCAAGTTCCCTGTATGCTAATCATTTGCTGCTGTCCTGCAGGAAGACCAAACCCACAAAGCCGTGGTAAAACTTGGAAAGCAGCTTTGAAAATGTATTAATTCTCTTCAAAAGGCATAAGATTAGCTCACTATTGAATGTCATATCTTATATATTATATATATGTATATATATACACGATATAAATATATAGAGTTTTTTTAAAAAAAAGAAAATGTGTAAATTTTTAATTTAATTATAAAAGTAGCCAACATTGTCAAAAGATGAAGAGCCACCAATCTAAGCACTGTGGAAGAGGAATCCTTCTGTAGTGTAACATTTTACATATATTATTCTCGTTATTGTGAAGTTGATTACATAAACCATTCTCATGCTACAGATAACCAAACTGACAATGTTGAGACTTTTTAGTAACCCACATAATGTCACATAGTTTGGGAGCTTTAGAAACGGAGTTTAATTCTAGGTCTGAATCTATATCATGTTGTCTTTCTAGGAGCATCATAAACTTTAAAGCTAAAGAAAATTCTTAAATGTTTTGTTGTAAAGACAAATTGCAACATTCTTTTTGGCAACCTTGACTGAAACTTACGGCAAACTTTTCCAACAATAGATTCTGAGCTGGCTTTTATTGGTCAAACACAACTCTAAAATAATAATTAGTATAATAAAGTCAACTAGAGGAGAAAGGAGACTTAAAAGTTCACAAGATCAGTAAGTTTGTCAGAACATACATTTCACTCCTGGTCTCTCCCAATCTCTCTTCTCTCTACCTTGCTCTCAAATTTTAGCTAAATTGCATAGGTCAATATTAAGAAAAACATTCATGAATAAGAACCAAAATAATTGTCATGTTTGCAGCATAGAAATAATTTAAAACACACAAACTGGAAGAAAGCATGAATAGTTCTAAAACAGAACACAATAAATGGTGTGAAAGAAAAATAGGATGTATGCAAATTAAATGACATTCTTAATTACTAGAAAACATACCAATTTCTTAATTTAAGGATTGATGTTGATTAAACTCAGTAATTGTCTATAAGGATATAGAAAGAAGTAAAGGAATGGGACTAAAAGAAAAAATCTGAATAAACATGAAAGTGAAAATTTTATCCCACTCACTACATCTTTATAAATCAGTGTATTTTCACTTGAATTGACTTAATTTAAAGTGGATTATGAAATCTATAGCCACATTATCTTATTTGTGAGGATGCCCAGTTACCAAGACAAGTTATGTCAGTAAGTCAACTAAATTTTTATGGGTGCTAGTTTCTCCCAACTTGCTGCAGTTTCTCTGACATCTCTAGCATGTTGGTTTCTTCCTAGTCCTGGGACTTCTGGTTTTTTTGACTCAGATTCTTGCTACCTACTTCAGGCTGGCCTAGAACTCCCAGTAATTGTCATGCCTCAGTCTCCCACCTGTTGAGACTGCAGGTTTGTGCTACCATGAATTACCATCCTTGGAACTTCTAATTGTGGCTTGAACTGAAACCTCCAGAAACCCAAGCTTCTAACAGAACTAATCAAAGACCCACAGAAAATTAGAGCAGCATCATATCTCTATAAACCCTTTAGAAAAGAAAGAAATTTACTCTAGAGTCCCAAAGAAGGGATTTACCAGTACATTTTCTTAATCAGAATTGTATTACAGGTTTACTTTTCACCCAATGACTAAAAAGAAAAATGCATTACCATATAGCTGAAATTAAATAAGTTTCACTCTTTCAAACTGGAACCAGCAGCCTACCCTGAAATACTTGCACACCTAATACTGATCATAATAACATTTTGTGATTTGTAGACATGGACTGGGGAATGGTAGCTTTTGGGTTTCTTAAAACATAAATAAAGTTAGACACCAGTTAAAGTGATAAGGACACATTTTAATTAGAAGTAATTATTAAAGTTGGGGAAAGAGTGAAGTGTAAAATAAATTTTGACTTTGAGAAAGCAAAAGGATGCTTTACAAAGCAAAAGAGTGTGGGGTGGAACCAAGCAGGAGTTTAAATAGAGGGAAGGAAGTAAAGACAAATCAGAAAGATTTAGCCAGTTAAAGTACAATTAAACTAGCTATACATGCTACTTGGAAATGATTAAATTTAGGATTCTATCATTACATGGAGACTGGGAGACAGAAGTACTACTGTTACAGGAAACTGAGTTAGTTAGAAATATTATAGATAGGGCTAGGCCCTCAAGGAAACCAGCACAGGGGACCAGATGTCTTCTGACCATGGAAGAGACACACACACTTCTTGCTGTGGGCCAGGTATCAAGACAAAAGGCAGAACAAATGCATCCATATCCTAAGGATTGATAGTCTAAATAGTTCTCCATCACCCTGAGGAAGTCAGGAGTCAGCATCCCACCCCTTTAGGGGAAGAGTTTCTGTTGTTAGTGATCCCTGCTTACTACGTGACTTGCTTCCCCATTTGTTCTTGATTTAATCAATTTTACCTGAGCAATTGATCTTATTGGCTAACCAGAGTTTATGTCCCACCTTAAGCCCACCTAGGAAGTTCCCATTTTCCCCCCACCTTGGACTCATCTAATCTCATGATTTTACTCTGTAAAAGTCCCTAGAAAATGACAGTCTTTGACAACCCACTCAGGACCCCTTCTGTCCCTCAGACAGAAGCTTTCTTTCTCTCAATAAATATATTCTGCTCTTACCCTCCATTGTTCTTAAAATCCATTCTTCAATTTTAGAGAACATGAACTCATGCTGGATATATAGAAGGTGGGGAGTTTCATTCCCCTATATCATTTAGAGGTCTAAGATCATTCCCTTGTATCATTTGGAGGTCCCACCGATATCATGGGGATGGAGGTAAGAGTTTGCTTTTCTTTCATAGACTCTGGACTGGGACTCATTTAGGTAACAAATTTTTATGATTCAAATTTTGCTTTGTCTTTGTCAATTACTTTGCTTGTAATTACTTGTAATAGTTGCTTGTGATTTGTTTTTGTCCATTGGTTTTAATTGTCTTGTCTCTTGTATAGTTTTGTTAAAGTAGTGGTAAATCTAAGTTAAAATATGGGAAAGTTATAAGGTTATGGTATTTCTTTAATGGAACATTTTTATTAGCTTGTTCTTGTACATTTGTTCTTGTGCATTTAAATTAGTTGCTAAATTTATTGGCATTCCTTGCTTGACTGTATTTAGACAATAGTGCTAGAGAAAATAATATTAGAACACCTCTGGTAGACTTTAATGTAAACTTCTATAAGATGGTTCTTAAATGCAATCTAGTTCAGACTTTGAAAATATACATGCCTACAATAAAAACCGGGACTCCTTCCACCATTTAAATGACACTAGGCCGGTGGCTGGTCTCAAGACTTGGAGGACAGGTTTCACTGAGACAGACTGGCTCTGATCCTCCTCTACATGCTAGACAAAATGTCAGGCCTGTTCTGCTTCAGTTTCCTTTCTTTGGCCTTATTTCTACTAATTTCCCCACTTTGTGCTTCCCTTATAGAGGTATGTAAGATCAGAAAGAATTCTTAGACTGGACCAACTTTTCCCCCTAAGTTAAGCCCATAGAAAATGAGCATTTGCTAATGCTGAAAACAGGGAAGTCATCTTAGATAAATGATACATACCCCGTCTGTGGGTCAGATGAGACATTGGAATTGGGCCTGTCCAGGAGAACACACATAAAAGTCATGTCCTGGCTTTGTGTTCGGGGCCACCACAATCTCTTCTAGAGATTGAACTTGACACACAGTGGGAAAAACTGCACTCCAGGTGTAACACTGGAAGGAGCTATTCCTAAAAGCAGCACCCTCATGGAACCTAAACATTTTAGATTAAGGAGGTTTTCCAACCTTTCAAGTTGTGGTCTTTAAAATCTTTATTGTAAATTTATAAAACACTAGGTAATGATCTTGCTCTGGCTTTTAACTATCTCTTATAGAATATTGAGAAATGGTGGTTACTCTGCCAGCTAGTTAATCACTCTTAGATAGCAGCTGCCAATCTTCAAAGCAGAGGACAGGTTTCCCCAGCATCTGTTTAGTGAACCCCCCCTTGAAGCCAGTGGCCAATGGAGTCAGTGGAATGTTGACCAGACAGTCAGTGGGATAACTTTCTCGAGAATGACCTCTGGTTATCCAAGCTAATAGAAACTGAGAACTGAGGGTCCCTGGCCAGGGCAGCTCTCAGGTGGACATTCAGAAGTTCCTTAGTGGATATTGGCTTGTGACCACAGAAAATCTCCACTTATCTATCATCCTTATTTCTCTGCTAGTAGACTAGAAACTCTCACTAAGACTTTCAGAGGATTTTTAGATTACCTACACTACCCTTGCTTCAGAGATTAAACCGAGGTAGTTTGCAACAATTGTTTGCATTCCACAGCAGCTAGTAGGGGAAGGATTTACATTTGTGCCTTACATATGTTAATTAAGAGTAAATAGCCTTTTCTTCTGTGTGCCTAGAAGACTGACCTGCCTTTTGCTAATATAAAATGTGATTGCCAGATGATAGTAAGTTTAACCTGTGAGCTTCAAAGGTACAGAAATCTAAGTAAAGTGCAACCACGTCATGCAGCTAGGAAAGATCGCCCAGGTGATTAGATGGGTAATACAGCTGTCTTGGAGGCTTCTTTTCCCTAGGCCCAGGGCTGAAATTCCTCAAGTCACTTATTGCCTTATCTATCTCCAGAGGTGATCTCCTTCACAGTACAGCCAGAGAACACCTCTAATTAGCAACTTGCCCTTTTTGCATATGGCCTCTTTTAATGAACGAAAGCAGTAGTTTATTACTATGTTACACTTCCTTTTTTAACATTCTTGTCACAATAACTAATAAGAAAACAAAGTTCAAAGTTCACAAGCTACTGGGGAAGATAAGATTGTGCACCAGTTCAAGGGTGGATAGACTGGCCGAATTTATCTTCCACTCTCCAGGTGGCATTCACCTGCCCCGGAGCTGGGTCAACCCGAGGGACACCTTGAGTATTTTTATCAAATAGGAATACAAGGGACGTCTTTATCTTCTTTTTGTATATTTGGTAGCTCAATGTCAATGTCTCTAGCACTAGAGATATCTCAGTAGAGTTTTCTGAGTTTGACTCCTGGTACAAAGAAAGGTTTCATAGCCTTACATTTTGCTTTTTACATTACAGACATGGGCAAATCAATGCCAAAGACCCTTACTCCTTTGAAATACATTCTTAAGCACTGGAAGATGTTCGACCCTTCCAAGTTGAAAAAGAGCCATTTGATATTTCTCTGCATGTGTGCCTGGCCTACACACCCTATAGAGCCAAAATAAAATACAAAGAGAAGTATTAATTATGGTACTATTTTAAAACTAGAGGCATACTGTAAGGAAGAAAAAAATAGTTGAAATTACTTTATGTTAAAACTTTCTTTATATTAAGAGATAATTCTTATTTATGCTCCAGGTATAATTATAATCCTTATGAGACTATTTCCATTCATAGATCTCTTTCTCTCAATGACTTAAAACAAATTAAGCTAGAACTAGGAAAATTTTCAGATGACCCTGATAAGTACATAGATGTCTTTAGAGGATTTACTCAAAGCTATAAGCTAGACTGAAAAGATATGTTAGTCTTAAATCAGACATTGACTTCTAGTGAGAGACAAGCAGCATTACAAGCTGCTCTAACATTTGAAAATAAATATCATATTGTTAATTTTAGAAGGCCAAAAGATAGCCAGGGGAACTACCAATTCCTACTGGGGCACAAGCAAATCTCACCCAAGACCCCAACTGTTCTAACAGGAGAAATTTTCAAGTGTGTATTTTCCCAGGTCTAAAAAGAGTAAATACCAAATCTTCTGGTTATTTTAAATTGTCAGGTATTTTTCAGGAAAATAATAAAAACCCCTCTGACTTCTTAGATCGTTTATTAGAGGCACTGATAAATCATATGTCCATAGTTCCTGATTCAATAGAGGGACAGATTTTACTTAAAGACTTGTTTATTACCCAGTCAGTTCCAGATATTATAAAAAGTTACAAAAGATAGCCTTTTCTCCAGATAGTTCACTTGATTCTTTAGTAAAAACTACCTCCTAAGTGTTCTATAATCAGGACTGGGAGAAAGTCAAAGAGAGAAAACAAAGAGACCAAAAAGTAGCTGCCCTGTTGTGGACTTAAAAAAATACAGATCTTAAGTCTGATTCTCAGAGTTTCAAGAACAGTTTGACAACACCTACCCATTATTGCTGCTATAAGCCAGGCCACTTTAAGAGGGCCCAAGCCATACCCTAACTACAAAGGTGACCACTGGAGGTCAGACTGCCCTCTGAGGCCAAGGCCCCAGAGTTCCGACCCATCCTATCAGCTGGTCCAACAAGACTGAAGGGCCTCAGGACACTTGTCTCCTCTCTCTGCCCAGACTGTCATCTCTGCCTGTCATCTCTGCAGAGGAGCCCTGAGTAATCATGACAAGAGGTAAAAATCAAGCAGCCATTTGCTGGACTTCGGCCCATGTCACTTTGTCCTTCTCAACTCTGGTCTTCCTTCCAGGCACTGTACCTCAATACAGTCACCAAAATACAGGTTGTTTAAACTGTAACTGCGATAATCTTCTATTTGCTCATTCCTTTTAGTTATGCCTAAAAGCCTGACTCCAATGCTGGAGAGATTTTATCCTGATTGAATGATATATATCCAGATTGCCAACTAATCAAAATGATAGAGACTAGTTTTTACAGTACATATTGTTGTTCATATACAAACACAAGAGAGTTTCATTTGTCAAAATAATATATTAATGTGGTTCTCCTACATTATCAAAAAGTTAGAGAGAATTATAACTAAAGCTAGAGGGATTTATGACAAAATGTCAGACTCCATCAATAAAAGGTCCTAAGGGCCAATGAGTTACAATTGCTATAATTTAAGAACAGTTTCTAAACTTAACTGTTAGCCCTACTACTCACACTTTGACTATATGATTGTAAAAAATTGAATACCATGTGTATATTCCTGATCCTTCTGTTAATATCTTAATAGCTCTTCAAGAATTAAATCACAAATTAATGACATGTCAGACTGAAATTCCCTGGACCTTAACTTTTTCCTCATTATGGAAAACCATTACTACCTCCTCTTGGTGAAAATCTTTGTTAACTATACTCATAATTATCTTGTTGATTCTATTACTTGGCCCATGCATGCTTAATTGTTTCTTTGCCTTTGTCTCCTCAAGACTCAAAGCTGTATGCTCACCAAGATGAAAGTGCCTGGTATCTACTGAGGGCCATTAGTTAGAACCTCTGCAGAGTATCCCTGACTGCCTTCAACAGCTATGACCCATTTCAGACTAAAGAAGCCAGAACCGTCATCACCCATTATTCCTCACAGCAGTTCGGGTTACTTCTTCAGAGTGGGAAATGTTACAGGCAACTGAGTTAGTTAGATATATTATAGGCAGTCAGACAGGGCTAGGTCCTCAAGGACACCGGCACAGGGGACCAGATGTCTGCTGACCATGGAAGAGACACACACCTCTTGTTGTGGGCCAGGTATCAAGACAAAAGGCAAAACAAATGCATCCATATCCTAAGAATTGATAGTCTAAATAGTTCTCCATCACCCTGAGGAAGTCAGGAGTCAGCATCCCACCTTTCTAGGGTAAGAGTCTCTGCTGTTAAGGATCCCCACTTACGAGGTGACTTGCTTCCCCATTTGTCCTTGATTTAATCAATTTTACCTGAGCAATTGATCTTATTGGCTAACCAGAGTTATGTCCCACCTTATGCCCACCTTGCAGGTTCCCATCCCCCCCACCTTGGGCTCACCTAACCTCATGGTTTTACTACATAAAAATCCCTAGAAAATGACAGTCTTTGGCAACCCACTCGGGACCCCTTCTGTCCCTCAGACAGAAGCTTTCTTTCTCTCAATAAATATATTCTGCTCTTACCCTCCATTGTTCCTAAAATTCATTCTTCAATTTTAGAGAACACAAACTCTTGCCGGACATATAGTAGGTTGAGAGTTTCATTCCCCCCTATCATTTGGAGATCTGAGATCATTCCCCTATATCACTACCCTCCAGTGTTGGCTACAAAGGAACAGAAAAAAAAAATAATTTGGGCACTCTATAGTTTTTTTAGAAATGCAGTTTTGGGGAAGCTTAGAATCATTTTAGGAAGGTAGCCTTGAGCTGTTAGAAACTGAACCTGACTTATATTCATGCATATTAAAGAAGACTTTCTCAGATTAAGGCCTAGTTGAAAAAAAGTGCTCAGATGATCCTGGTTACAGTTTAGTCAAGAACAGAATCCATCAGTACTCAAAAAGCATTTTCAAATCACTACAGATGTTAGAATATTTTTTAAAAATTTGTATCTACTGGCAATGCATCTATTGTTGCCAAAGATAAAAGTTCATTTTATTTATTTATGTAATTAAAGCAGTGTATTTTTTCTCTTCAAATTTTGTACTTTTATGCAAATTTATTAGACATGGAAAAATCCATGATTTTTGCTTATAAAACATCCATAATTTTATATGGAAAATCCTATAGATTTAATTCTTACCACACATACATGCACACAGAAGCATTAAAAAGTGCATTTTTAAAAATAAACTAAGAGAGCTGGGACTGTAGCTCAGCAGCACAGCGCCTGCTTGGCAAGAGGAGGTTGTGTTTGATTCATAGTACCAAATAAATAAATTAATTAATTAAGAGGCTTTTACTGGCTACAATGAAGTAGCTTTTAGCAGATTACTATGATACTCTGGTCAAGATCAAAAGATACTGAATGAAATACAAAAAAAATTCTATATAAACATTGAAATATTCCATAAGCAACTGGACTAGAGAGGGAGAAATCCTGGAAAGAAGTCATTAAACCAAATTTGATATTGTATTTGCTACCTTCCCTTCCTAAAATTTGTTAAATCTTGGAATAGGTGCAAAACCAGATTAATATGCCCAGTAGAAGGTGGATGCCAACACCCAAAGAAATCCCTGGAGCTTAGGCAGTATCAGTCAGGTCAGTGGGAAGAATAAATGCTGAAAATGCCAGAAATTGGAAGTTTTAAATCCCAAATTGAAGAGAGGTATAGGCGATATAGGGGAATGAAACTTCTAACCTACTATATGTCCGGCAAGAGTTTGTGTTCTCTAAAATTGAAAAATGAATTTTAGGAACAATGGAGAGTAAGAGTAGAATATATTTATTGAGAGAAAGAAAGTTGTCTGAGGGACAGAAGGGGTCCCTATTGAGTTGTCAAAGACTGTCATTTTAAGGGATTTTTACATAATAAAACCATGAGGTTAGATGGGTCCAAGGTGGGGGAGAAATGGGAACTTCCAAGGTGGGCATAAGGTGGGACATAACTATGGTCAACCAATAAAATAATTGCTCAAGTAAAATTGATTAAATCAAGAACAAAAGGGGAAGCAAGTCACGTAGTAAGCAGGAATCTTTAACCGCAGAGACTCTTCCCCTAGAGAGGTGGGATGCTGACTCCTGACTTCCTCAGGGTGATGGAGAACTACTTAGACTATCAATCCTTAGGATATGGATGCATTTGTTTTGCCTTTTGTCTTGATACCTGGCCCACAACAAGAGATGTGTGTCTCTTCCAAGGTCACAAGACATCTGGTCCCTTGTGCCAGTTTCCTTGAGGGCCTATAGCAGAGACTCTTCCTGTAGGGGTGGGATGCTGACTCCTGACTTCCTCAGGGTGATAGAGATCTATTTAGACTATCAATCCTTAGGATATGGGGTGCATTTGTTCTGCCTTCTGTCTTGAGATCTGGCCCACAGCAAGAGGTGTCTGTCTCCTCAGAGGTCACAAGGTATCAGAACTTCTGCACTGGCTCCTTGAGGACATAGCCGTCTGGCTGCCTATAATATTTCTAACTAACTCAACTGCCTGTAACATAGGGACCTAGCATTATGCTAACATTTTCCTGAAATATTTCTTATTTATAAGATGTGCCAAATATTTGAAAAAGTCCACACATGATAGTTAAAAACTGAATGGAGCTTTCAACAGATTCACTGTTAAAGGTAAGGGAAAAGATAGAGTAGGGTGCCTATAAAATAAAAGGGAGGCTTTCATAAACCCAGTGGACAATCCAGACATATGATATGTGGACAAAATTATGGTGACTATATAAATTTTTTAAAAATACTATAGTAAAAGATATATTGGCATGAGTCCCCTTCAAAATATTTCTCCTTACTTCAAACACATCCCATTTTTCATCCACTTTCTGAAGCAGTTCTGAAGTCTTCTTTAGTGAATATTTTTACAAAGTATGATAAAAATTACAATGCATGTTACTGCCAAGTGCCATCCAATGGAAACGCAGCCTGGGAACGAGATAAAGCTCAGTTTGAAGGCTGTGGGGTCAATTTCCAGTATTGCAAAAAAAAAAAACCATACTGTTGATAGAACTTCTGGAAAAGAAACCTTCATTCTTCCACTTAAATCAAAGTCAATAAAGTTTGCCAAATCCAAAGTTGATGAGAATGTCTTAGGAAGACAGAAAAAACTCATGAATGTGAAATGAATTAGGAAAAATGTGGTGGCTGAGAGATGGAGGGAAAAAAAATGATGCACAGTAACACATTTTATCTAGCTGCATCTCAAGCTAACTTTGTATGTAATATTACAGTCACATCAAACAATTTCCTCTTAAACCAGTTTGTCCTGAATTTTATTCCACTTATAAACCTGAGTCTGATCTGATAGACCAACTAACCCAAGCCAACAAAACAAAGCAAAACAACAAAACAAGCCATAAATAAAAACAAACAGAAAAGAAAACCTTTGGTATTTGATACTTATGAAGAATTACCAACATTTTCTTGCCCTTTGAAGGTGATAACTTACTTGTGAAGACACTAATATCAGAATCTGAAGGGGATTATAGATTGCTTTTCATGAGTACTGGAAGCTCTGCTACACCATAGAAACAATGGGAGCCTGCAGTGAAAGAGATCATTGAAAGGCTATAGGAAGAGAAGTAAAAATTGCATTTATTTCATTAAGTGAGACACAAGTAGGCCTTTTTACAGTACTTACTGAAGAAAATATAGTCCAATATTTGGCATATGAGTAATATTCTCAGGGGTCGTGCTGGCCTTAGGTTTGGTTTTCTGAAGAAAACCATTTACTTTCATTTGTTTCCCTGCTAAGGTATATTGAAACTTATTTAAATGCATAATGTATGTTATACAAAAAGAAAGTGTTAGATTAATCTAACTTTCTCTTTGAAATTATGATTAAGTCATTCATTTTATTATGTATCCTCAGTATCTGAACTCCTCAGCTTGACATTTAATCACTCATTGTACCAGCCAACACTGAAATTTATTGTCTTGTCTCCACTCCAGTGTTGTCACATAGTGTACCTTAGCCAAACCTGCGGCCATCCACTCTAACCTTTACTTATTAGAATGTTTCTAGTTCTCTATCGATGATCTATTTTCTTGGTATAAAAAAATTGTTATGTTAAAATTTAATTTCTACTAGAAAACCTCAGTAATTCTTTCATTTAGAAATAATTTTCTGTTTCTTTTAACACCCAAATAATCTCACTTATACTTTTTTAAAATTTGTTCCAAAATATTTTTATGATTTTGTTTTCACATAAGTATTTTCCCTTTTAGATTGAAAAGATAGGTTTCTATACAGTTGTAATCTTTAGCTATAATTCATTGTCCAGAATGGTATAACAAATGCAAGACCATTATTATATGAGTCTTTTAAATAACCACATAACAAATAAAATGTTTGCTTTCTGATATTGTTGAAATTATTTTGTATAAATTTTAGTGTCCCAGTCTTCATTTCTTATACAAATGGAAAAATGCAAGGGGAATCTCTTGTATTGGTTTTATCTTTAAAAAATTTAGAAAATTATAATTTAAGAGTATTTTATAAAACAATAAAATTTGGGTAAAATACAGTGCAAAATTTCATACTCTATGAAAATTGACACTCTATAGATACCATTTAGTGTTTCTGTTTCAGGTTAAGTATTTTTTAATAGGAATTTACTGCATATCACCTCTACATATTTTGATAAATTCAAATATTTCATGTGACCCTGATGTACAAATGCAAACAAATAAAACCATAAAGAGTTTCCCTTATGGTTTTAATGAAATATAAATGTCATTTTATAAATAATTCAAAAATTAAAGGGGCATCTAACATAAATGGTCTAAAAAGACATTTGGCCTAGCTCATTTGTACCTTAAAATTGACTTTTGGCTAAATTATTCAGATCTCTTTTTGTTCTTTAATTCATTTTATCTGTATGGTAATAGCTTAAATGATTTCCCCAAAACATACTTAACTAGGCATTAAATTGAAAATTAAAAGGATCATTATTGAGGTTAAATAGGCATTTTAATTTTTTAAATTATTATTTATTTATTTATTTATTATATCTTTTTGAGACAGGGTCTCGATATGCAGTTCAGTCTGGCCTTGAGCTTGTTTGACTATTTTAAGGTCACTCAATCTGAAGCGGTGCAGAGAAAATAAGAGCGAGAGCGACAAGGAAGAGTGCTTTAATGCAGATGGCATGAGAGAGCTTTAGGGGCCGGGGGTGCAAAAGCTCTCAACAAGAACAAAGGAGTGTAGTTACCTTTATCAACTTTGGCTGGGGGAGGAGTTTGGGGAGGTAGGCAAAATGACATATTAACAGCTCATTTGAGGGAGCATCTGCCTGTGTAAAGCAGGAGACAGAAAGATTTACTGGGGTCTGGGGGTGGAGGCTTGGGGGTTGTGGAGCGTAGGGATTGGAGAGGGCTTGGTGCATGTGCCAAAGGGAGCGGGAGGTTTATCTCTGGAATGAGAAAGAAAACATTGAGCTTACTCTTGGAGAGCTAAGTTGTTTCTCTGGGTCCAGTACCAAGTTAGGGGGATGTCATGTTACAGATAGCTAAGCCCCGGGCTAGCAGAACCTATCAGAGCCCAGGTTAGTCTTGAACTAACAATGATCCTCCTGCCTCAGCCTCCCAAGTATTGGGATTACAGCCATGCATCACCATGCCTGGCTTCACTTTAATGATTTCTTAAAAGATACTTATTCCTGTATTAAGCAATATATCCACTATGCAGTTATAAATTCTCAACAAATACTTATATCAACAATAGAATGTTTAATCAATAATATTAACTATCAGAAAGACCTAGTTATAATAGATATAATCTATCATTTAAAAATCATTACTAGAATATACTTTGGAAGCCTGAGCTTTGTATCACCTTAATATTGCTGTACTTAATTGTCTGTTGTGAGTACCATTTGGACTTAAAAAAGTAAATTATTTTTGTAAATGAAAACCCAAAATATTAATCAAATATTTTCATATACTCTACTTACATTGATATGATCTATTGTATTTATTTTACTTGAATTTTTCACTGAGGTTTGAATTGCTCAGCTATAGTATTATGTATGAGTGTGGATGTATCTTCAGAAATAGTTTTGAAAAGAATAGAATACATAAATAAAGAACACTGAGGAATGGATGAATAAATGTAAAAAATTTAGACTCCAATCCCACAAATATCTCAAAGTTGCCAAATATTTAGAAATTAAATAACGTATTGTTGGGGCAAAATTACAAACTTATGGATATTTCTTGATTAATTGGAAGACTGATCAAGTTGCTGTTCTGCTATCTCTGGTAAATTCAATTGACCCTGACAATGTCAGAGCAATTGCCTGTGCCTTAAGGCACCTTGGGCTAACCTGTGCTCATTCAATCAAGTCTCCCCGGAACAACTCCTATATTATGGTAATGCCCTTAACTACTTTCATTCAGTCAAGTATACTATGGTAACCACTTTCATTTAGTCAAGTATATTATGGTAATGTCCTTACCCACTTTCATTCAGTCAAATCTCTCTCTCCTGAACAATTCTTATATTATGGTAATGCCCTCAAGTATGCCCATTCTGTAAGAGCCCCTTCCCCTGGTTCCTGGAATGTTTCTCTTGTTTCAAGACCAGCCTATCTGTCAATATATGATTCAATGTATGTAACCAATCATGTAACATTTGGGCACTTGTTTTGTACCACACATTGCTAATTCTATATAGACCAAATTCCCTGATTTGGGGCCATTGCTTGGGTGGAATTATCCCTGCAACTGTCCACTGGCATGAATTCCTACAGTCCACTGGTGTAAAGTTTAAATGCTGCCATCTTATCTCCTTGGTGCAAAGAGTCTTCCTTTTGGTTTGGTTTGGTTTGGATTGGCTTGGCTTGGCTTGGCAAAATTTCTGCAACAATGTTGCTAAATAATTAATGTGTGAAAGAAAAAATCAAAAAGAAAATTAAAAGAATAATTTGAACCAAATAAAAATACAACATAAATTGTGAGATGAAACTTCACATTTAAATGATCGTTTTAATGAAATGTTACTGATAATTGATAAAAGTAAAGAACATATTTGTTATAGCCTATGACTAACCAAAGCACCGTTTTCCTGTTTTGTATGCGCCATTTATGCCAAAAACCCCTTCCCCAGATCATTGCCCCTTCCTTGGCCCGCCTAAGTTTCTGTTTCCTGTAACCATCTGCCCCCATTCCTGGAATTGAGCTGTTACTGTTCAAAGCCGTCCTAACTAGATAAGGACAAGGACAGAACTGTCCCTTCCTGTAATGCAAGATAGAAACTGCCCCTCATGACTCAGGAATTTACCCCTCCACCGCCCGACCGCGGACCTCCCCATGAAATGTCCCCTCCAATAATGTAAAAGAGCCATTTAAACTAACCAATGCAATTTGCTTCTGTACCCGCGCTTGCGAAACCCCTCCCCACTTTTGTCCTAATGTTTCATAAGCCCCTCCAGGACGCTGCCCGGTGTACAGTCTCGGATCGATTCCTGATGAGACTGTGCCGCCAGGCCTGGCAATAAACGCTCCACTTCAAACTCTTCAAGTTTTCCACGAGTTTTATTCATCCCGGGGGTCACTTACCTATTTCAATATTAGACATTTTAGAAAAGAGAAAAATCTCAAATTGATAATCTTATTTTTAGCATATCACATCAGAATTACATTGACCTTTGCATGTTAAACCAAATTTTTATTATTGTTATATATCTCACAATTTTGTGACATATTATGTATTTTTTATGTATTGTCAGCTTTCTTTTGTTAAATTTTTGTAAAAAAAATTTGTATTTTTGTTAATGAGGAAAATTCATTTTTCTTCTGTTTTTAATATCAGAGCAATACTGGGCACATGGTATGGTTTAGGAATTCTCTACTTTTCATTGTTCTGGAAGAATTTTACATAAAATCACCATTATGTTTTCCTTAAGTATTTGGTAGAATTCACCAGTGGAACTACTTGGATCTTGAGTTTTCTTTGTGGAAATATTTTCAATAGATATTCAATTATTTAGTAAATATAGAGATATTTAGATTATCTATTTCATCCTTTAATTGTGCTATAATATTTTGTGTCTTCCAAGGGATTAATTTTATTCATTTTCAAAATTATTGCCATGAAACTCTTCATAATAATTTTGATCTTATACTTTTTTATCTGTAGACTCCATAGAGATGGTATTTCTTTCAATATTGATTTTAGAAATGTGTTTTCACTCTACTAACTAGTTTGGTTGAAATTAACTTTTATTCACAAATAAAAAGGTTTTCAGTTTCATTCCTGTTTTCTATTTTCTTGATTTCACAGTTCCATTCATATCTTTTGTTCTCTTTGATTGCAATAAATTTGACTCCCTTTCCTAGTTTGTTAAATTCTAATTCATTTTTAACTTTTTTTTTTTACTTTTAGTACCAACCAATAGCAATACATTTCTTTCTGTGTGCTGTTTTAACAGTACCCCACATATTTGAATGTTATATTAACCTTTTTTTTTCAGTTCAGAATATTTTCTCAGTTTTATTTTGTTTCTTTTATATGTCTGAAGAATTCTAAAGATCTTTTGGTTACTAATTTCTCTTTTAATTCCATTGTAATCAGAGAATGTAATTTGTATGTTGCTATCGCTCAAATACACATTGAAATTTAATCTCCATTTTGAAAGTATTCGGAGATGCAACATTAAAGAAGATATCACATAGAGGTCTTTGTCATATTTATCACTACCATTATTGTGAAAGCAGCTTAGGTATATCAGAAATGGCTTTCTTATCAAAGCAGGCTTGCCTCTATGTGTGTTTTTTCTGCCTGTCTCCCTCTCCTGGTTCTTTCTCCACACATCTCATGTGATGGCCTCCACCATTTTATGCCTTAGCAAGAAAGTCCTTAGCAGCTATGGATTTTCAATCTTGGACACCCTATCATCCGGAAGTATATGCAAAATGTTTTCCTCTTTATAAATAACCTAGTCTGTAGAATTCTGTTACAGCAAGAGAAAATGGACTGATATATATACTTTGATACTTTTAGACCCTGAAACTTCTCTTGTGTCCCAGGTTATGATTTATCTTGGCAAATATCCCACATGTCCTTTGAAAGAATGAGGTTTGCCTGTTGATAGTTGAGAACACATAGTTACTTGCTAGATTTTGTTTATAAAATTGATCTATGTACTTACCAGTTTTCTGCTTGGTCTGGCTGCTATTGAGAAAAGAATATTAAAACTTTCACTTATAATTTTGAAATTGGCTTTTCCCCTTTCATTTCTATCAATTTTTTACTTCAAGTGCATAAGGACTATTGTAACTGTCCAAATGCTTAATTTCATATCATTAAAATTAACTGTTTTATCTCAGGTAATATTCTTTTCTCTGTAATCTGCTTTTTTCCTGATGGTAATATAACCGGCCCTTTCAATGAATGTTAGCTTTTAAATTTCTGTTTTCATATTTAAAGTGCATCACTTATAGGCAAGATATAAGGAGAACTTGGTGCTTTATTCAATATAGCAATTTCTTACTCAAAATTGATATGTTTAGTATAGAACTGTCCCTTGAAGTTTATGATGAAATTATTTCTAAGATCTCCCTCAGATAGTAAAATATAAGGTTATTCAAGTTCCTTATACAAAATAGCATAGTACTTGCATATAACCTATACACATCCTTCTGCATATTTGGAAACAACTCTAAATTAATTATAATATTTAGCATAATGCAAATACAATAAAGTTCTTAAATCAACTATTTATAGTACCTAATATAATGTAAATACCCCGTAGTTATACTGCATTTTTTAAAGTGACAAAAAATCTGTATATGTTCATTCTAAATGAAATTTTAAAAATATTTTTGATTGTCAGGTAGTTTAATGTGGTACCCAAAGACACAGAAGGTCAACTGTATTTAGCTTCAATGTTATAAATAGCATACTTACTTTAAAATCTATCACTCTTAATATTCCTTATTCATAATGACTATTAAAATTTTAAATAGAATATTAAATTTTTTTCTTAGGCATAAAGATTACTACAATTAATCTTTGTACTCAGTAAAATGCTTTTCATAAGCAATAATTTAGTAAATTCCTTTGTAAATCATGCCTTTTTAATGATTCAAAATTGGAGATAACTGTTTTTATTTTTATTTTTGTAGTACATATTATATGCAGTAATTGCAGTTTATGCTTACAAAAATTATATCTTGCTATTAACACTTTGTTTTACAACTTTGCATTTTTTACTGACATTAAAAAATCCTTTTAATTGATCATGTCAATCCACTCTATTTTCTGAGAACTATGGTTCCAATAATCATACATGAATTTGTTTCTGGGTTCCATTTAGTTTGTCCCAATGGTCTATATTACTGCCATTATGCTAATTATTATTTAAATTATTTTATTTTTGAAGCATATTTGGAAATCATGAAGCATGATTTTTAGAGCGTTTTGATCCCAGAGTAAAAAATTGGAGAAATGTGTTCTTTTTCAAGATGATTTTATGCTTACATATCATTTTTTAAGGTTTTTTTTTTCTATTTCTGTAAAATGTTACTGATATTTTGAGAGGAATTACACAGAATCTGTAGTTTTCTTTAAATAACTTGAGTGTCTTGATGACACTGTCTTCCAAGCCATGAAAATGGATGTCATTTACTTTGTATCCTCATTAATTACTCGCATCAATTTGTTGCTTTTGGTTTTTAATGTACAAGACTTTTAGCCCATTAATTAAATTTATGCATAAGTACTTTTTCCTTTTGATGCTGTTATACATAGGATCATTTCCTAACTTCTTTTTCATATTGTTTGTCTTCATTGTATAGAAACCTGACTGATTTTTGCATTTGATTTTATATCTTGAAACTTTGTTTATGAGTTCTAAGTATGTGTCTGTGTGTGTTTGTATGACAAAGCCATATTAAAGAAATCAAGATGAATGATAATGTAAACTTAAAGGAACAAATTAAGAGAATGAAAAATATGGGTCCTCTTGTCTCATGGTGTGTGGTTTACCCAGAGCTCTCCTCGTGTATGCATGGTGGCTAAGTCACAGTTCCTGGAAAGGAGGAACCAGGGCTTCCTATTTCACCAATCTGTTCATGTCAAGGCTCCACCCATTTTTCATCCTTTTCTGATTCTGCTTTATCTCCTTTGTTGACTTGCTATCGATAACTCTTTTTCGTTATTTTAATTTTTGTCTTAGGATTTATAATATATTTACTTTACCATAAACTGCTTGTAAGTGATTTGTACTGCTTCACATAAAAGAGATTTACAGTATTACACATCTACTTCTCCCTTCTTACCTTTGTGCTATACCTGACATACATTCTAATATATACATATATATATGCATATATATCCTACGCTATATACATATATATCATAATACCTATGCTACATTTTGACTATATTCATTTTTCTTTGCTGCTATAATGAATTGGCACAAACTCAGTAGCTTAAATAATGTAAATCTATTATCTTACTTCTGTAATTCACAGTTTGATACCAGTTTCACTGGGTGAAGAATTTGTCTTCATATTTGAATTACACTTATAGAGCAAACTATTCTAAGCAAGAAAATTGGTGACTTTAGTCATATTTAAGTCTTTGAAGTTTATTTTCTATTTTCCTTTGTAGTCATGTATTATCTTCAAAGGTAGAGAAAATGTTATATTCTACATATGTATATATTCTTTTAATATTCACAAGTAACAATTGCTTAAAATAGATTATTAGTTATCTTAAACCTTGGGTAAAGGTAGGTTTTTAGTATTTTTTGAATGTTTAATACTTTTGTACTGAAAGATTATATAAAATAAAAATGCAATGTTATGTTCTACAATAGAGGTTTAAACAAAATTTGCATTAAATATGAATTGAAACTTTTTATCTAAATTTATGCCTGTGTTACCCTATGTACCTGTACATAGAAAATATTCAATATTTTCCCACTGAATTAAAGAAAATTGGTTATTCTACCTTAACTGAACAGAGACTACTGTGTATAAATTCCCATTTGAAAGTACTTTGTATAATGCAGTACAATTGAGATGTTTTGATGCTTAAGATTCATACCTTGTTGTAAAGAACTTTTCATTCAGCCCAGAATCTAAAATGTTATAACTCAACTTTGGAAGGAAGATAGTCTTACCAATATATAAATAGGCATACACAGTCCATTACATAGTCTGAGTAGATAATGCTAGACATAAGTTTACTAAATAGAATGCCCATGACCTATATATTTTACAAAGAAATTTGTATGTCCAGTGCTGGTAGACCATATACTATCTCCTGTGTATTAGAAGCAGCTGAAAATATTAAAAACTTTCAGATGAAAATAAAAAAGTAAAAGCAGGACAAAAAATGAAGACAACAAAGACAAAGACATGAGACAGAGAATCATGCCATCTCTTATCTTTGAACGTATAGCTATCCATTGCTATTGAGTACCAGCTGATCACTTTCGATACTAACGCGTTTGCTGAGTCTCCATAAGTATAGTCTATGTGGTGTCATTTGTATTCACCTCGGGCAGACACACAGCCTCTGCTCATTTCATCAAAGAACTATTTATGAGGCTGTAAAAAAGATGAGTTTCTCCGAATAGTCTCCAAATTAAACTTTTTAAAGTTTAATGTTGGCACACAAGAATAATTACAGTTATAAACCATTAAACATTTAGAAGAAATTTATAGGATTGGAGGGAGAAAATTTACAGCTGTGGCCTAATACAATAAATTTCCCCTGTAAAAGCAGAACCACAGAAACATTTCTATTCAGGACTCCAGAAAAAGAAAATGCTTTATTAACATTAACCAAACATGCAAACGCTATATTTGGACATTATTTATATAAAAAAGATTAATAACTTTCTGCAATACAGTTAATTAACCTTACAAGCAAAAGTCAATGTTTTTTGTTTCATTTTTTATTGTTTACATCACTAAATAGGATATACTAGTTGCATTTCTAGAAGTAGGCTATATACACTTTCTTTTCTTTGAAGATAGTCCATTGCTTATTTTTATTTCTTTTAGGAATTATGATACTATAATTATTACACTCCTGCATAGATTATTGATAATGGTAGGGGGATCTCATGATGATTTTGTTTATTTGTTTTTTAGAAGCTTTAAAACTGTAGTTCTGTTTCTGGGATAAAGTAGTCATTTAAAATTCTACTTTGCCTTATAGTGCAGGATATACTTAGATTTGCTGAGTTTACCCTAACAAGTTCTGAATTCTAATGGCCTATTAGTGTGATGAAGTAGAGTTGTCAGGTTATTGAGAAAATAGCTGATCACCCTAAAGGATTGAGTATTCGGCTAACTAATCACCCACTGCTTAGAGCTTGTTTTACCTGCCATGAAACCTCTACCAAATGCAGTCATGATTTTATGTTTGTTTGGCCTACTTTTGTGACCTATGGAGCATTTAAAAATCCTTTTCCTACAGCTCTTGTACACTTCTTATTGATGCTTAATTATTTTTATTTTGTTGTTTGTATAAATAGGTGCATTTCATTAATTTTATTACTTCACTGGTTGTTGTTTCCTACCTTTCTATCGAATTATCATATTCCATGTAATTTTAATTAATTCTTCTGGATTTTCAAGATAAACAATAGTATCATCTATAAATTCAGATAATTTTACTTCCTCTGGCTTAAATTTTATCCTCACTTTTTCAGGAAAAACTTTGAACATCTTTAAATAATTGCTGAGATACAGGAGATCTTTATCATCTTGTTCTTTGACTTGATTAGAGAATGTTCCATAATTTGCTCCCAAGATGTGATGATGACTTTTGTGCAGTTGAAATAACAGGTAAATAGATAAGTCAATTATGTTTAGGAAATGATTTAGGTTTCTTTTGTATTTGCAGTGCTAGGAATGGGAAAAGGGCCTTGCACATACTAGGTAAGCACTCTACTACTGACCTAGACTATATGGCTCTTAAATAATTTAATAAAAATAATTTAATAAAAAATTATTTATTTATCTATCTATCTATTTATTTATTTATTTATTTTTGAGTAGAAAGAAGCTTTGAACCCTATGACTTTGCACTGAACTGAATCCCTAGCTGTGAAATACCCTCCCCTCATTCTGGGAGTTGTTTGTTTTATATTATTATACTGGGTCATTTGGTAAACGTATACAAAATTATGAAAAATATTCTCTTCTAAATTTGACTCAGTAGCTATTGAGGTTAATGATAAAAGTTTTAAGTAATTATCTTTATTACTGTGTTTTTGAAACTAACATTCTAATATACTGTTGATAAATCAGTTCCTCTGAAAAATATGCTGGTAAAGTTATTATAACAATGATGACAAAACCCAAATGTGAACATTTCTGAAATAAACTCTATGTGTAATTCTGGAATTGTAGTATAGAGAACTTGATGAGAGTCTAATTAAATATAAAGTTTGTTGTAAATAATTATACAAAAAATTCTCCCCCACAAAATTAAATTGATACATGACAATGAAAAAGCAGGAATCAACACAAATGACATAAAATGCTTATTTGCAGGATAATAGCAGAAAATTTCTTAAGCATGGGAAAAGAACCTGACATACACATAAGTGAGAACATAGAGCTCCAATTAGCCATGACCAAAATTAATCTACACCCAGAATTAAGATCCAAGAAATTCAGCACAAGAACAGAATATTAAAATTGTTACAGAAAAGAAACAGATCACCTGTAAAGGAAAGCTCATCAGAATCATGCCAGACTTCTTAACACAAACGATCAAGTTACAAAGAGGTTGAAATGAAATATTTCAAATCCTGAAAGAAAATCACTTTCAACCCAGATTGATGTACCCTTCAAAATTATTTTTTGAGATTAATGGAGAACTGCTTTCATGGCAAAGAACAACTGAGAAAATTGATGACCACCAAATCAACCCTACAAGGAGTACTGAAAGATATTCTAGAAAGAGATAAAAATGACCACAATTTCAAGAACAACAGAAAGAAACCACCAAGCAGGGCAAGCAATTAAATAGAAAGGACAATTAGAGAACCAAGAGCAGAGAAAATAACATGACAAAGATAAGCCAATGCATATCAATTACAACCATTAATGAAAATGGCCACGATTCACCAATCAAAAGAAACAGACTGGTAGAGTAGATCAAGAAATAAAATCCAACAGTAGACTACATACAAGACACATATTTAACTCAAAAGGAAATTCATAGACAAAAAATTATAGGATGGAAAGCAATACTCCATGAGACAAGAACCCAGAGAAAAGCGGGGGTAGCTATTCTGTTAGCAGACAATGTGAACTTCAAATCAAGAATGATCAAAAGAGATAAAGAAGGTCACTACATACTTGTTAGGGGAAAACTTCAAGATGAAGAGATAAGAATCATAAATACATATGCATCAAATATAGATGCACCCAACTGTGTAAGACAAATACTAATAGGCATAAGACAAATCAAATAAGCAATAACACAGTTATAATAGGGAATCTTAACACCCCATTGTTACAAAGAGACAGATCAACTAGGCAAACAATCAGCAAAGAAACAACAGAACTGAGCCAAACTTATGAACAAATGGACTTAGTAGATGTTTACAGAGTGTTCCACCCAATGACATCAGAATACACATTCTTCTCAGCTGCACATGGGATATTCTCAAAAATATACCATACACTAGCCCACAGAACATGCTTAAGTATATGCAAAGGAATCAAAATTTTCCCGTGCATATTATTTGACCATGGTGCAGGGAAACTGGAAATTAACGACAAAAGAAACTGCAAAAGCTACATAAACACATGGAATTTAAATAACATCCTCCTAAACAACAAATGAGTCATGAACAAAATTAAAGAAGAAATTAAACAATACCTACAATCAAACAAAAATTCAAATACAAAATACCAGAACCTGTGGAATGCAATATAAGCCGTTCTTGGTGGGAAATGTATAGCAGTGAATTCTCACATCAGGAAAATGGAAGAAGCACAAATAAATAACCTAATGCTGCACCTCAAACTTCTAGAAAAAGAAAAGCAAACCAAGCCCAATGCTGAAAGAAGAGAGGAAAGATTAGAGAAGAAATCAATGCCATTGAGACTAAGAAAACAATACAAAGAATCAGTGAATCAAAGAGTTTGTTCTTTAAAACATTAAATAAAACTGATAAGCCCTTAGACCACCTTACCAAAAAAAAAAAAAAAGGAAAGAAAAATCTCAAATTCATGTAAAAAGAAATGAAAAGGCTGAAATCATCATAAATCCTGTGAAAATTTAGAAGTTTGTCAATACCTACTTCAAAAAGCTTTACTTCCATAGGATGAAAAATGCAGAAGAAATGGACAGATTCCTAGAAACATATGAATTACCAAAACTGGGTCAAATAGACATAGAAATGCTTAATAACCCAATATCAGCTAATGAAATTGAAAACATAATTAAAAATGTGCCAACAAAGAAAAATCCAAGTCCAGATGGATTCACAGCTGAATTTTACAAGAAATCAGGGAAGATTTAACACCAATACTCCTCAAATGAAAGGGAAAGGGAAGTAGTTCTCCCTGGTTCATTCCTGGAGGCAAGTATTATCCTGACACCAAAACAAGAGAAAGACCCAACCAAAAAAGAAAACTATAGGCCAATCTCCCTAATGAACATGAATGCAAAAATCCTCAGTGAAAAACTAGCAAACAGAATGCAACAAATCATCAAGAAGATTATGCAGCATCATCAAGTAGTATTTAGCCCAGGCATGCAGGAATGGTTAAACATATGCAAACCAATAAATGTAGTATACCGTATCAATCAAGTCACAGACAAGAATCACATGATCATCTCAATAGATTCAGAAAAAGCTTTTGATAAAGTCAAGCATTCATTCATGAGAAAAACCCTACAGAAAATCAGAATAGATGGTCTTTACCTCAATGTGTTAAAAGCCAAATATGACCAACCAACAACCAACATCATACTGAATGGACAAAAATGAAAAGCTTTTAACCTAAAATTTGGAAGAAGACAAGTATGTCCACAATCATCACTCCTGTTCAACATAGTTCCAGAAGCATTAGTTAGAGCAAGTAGACAAGGGAGAGAAAGAAAAAAAAAAAAAAGAAAGAAAGAAAGAAAGAAAGAAAGAAAGAAAGAAAGAAAGATAGGAAAGGAAGAAGTGAAATTATCATTATTTGCATGAAATTGCAATTATTGACATGGTACTTTACATAGAAGACTCCAAAATTTCCACCAAAAGACTTCCAGATTTAATAACCAAATTCAGTAACATAACTGGATACAAAGTCACCACTGAAAAATCAATAGCATTCCTGTATACAAACAACAAACTCACTGAAAGAGAAATTAAGGAAACCACACCCTTCACAATAGCATCCAAAAAAAAATGAAATGCTTAGGAATCAAGCTAACAAAGGAAGTAAAAGATTTATACATTGAAAATTACAGTACTCTGAAAAAAGAAATCAAAAAGGATTTCAGAAAAGGAAAATATATCCCCTGCTCATGGATATTAAGAACCAACATTTTCAAAATGATCTTACTTCCAAGATTATTATACACATTTAATAGAATACCAATCACAAGACCATGAGTGTACCTCACAGATCTAGAGAAAACATTCCTAAAACTCATTTGGAAGCAGAGGAGACCTATAATAGATAAGACAATCCTCAGTAACAAAGGCAAGGCAGGAGGCATCACAACCCCTGACTTGAAATTATACTATAAAGCTACTGTAACAAAATCAATATGGTACTGGCAAAACAAAATAAAACAAGCAAACGAAAAACAGACCTGAGGATCAATGCAACAGGTTAGAAGATATAGCCACAACTCTAAACACACTCAGCCACATTATCTTTGACCAAGGGTCCAGGCATTTTTGCTGGAAGAAAGGTAGTCTCTTCAACAAATGGTGATAGAAAAACTGACTTTCCACATGCAGAAGATTAAACTAGACACACGACTATCACCATGCACTAAACCAAAATCAAAATGAATCAAAGATCTAAATATTATAACAGAAATACTACATCTTCTGGAAAACAAAGTAGGCAGAAATCTTAAAGACATAGGTATAGGCAGAGAGTCTTGAACAAAAAGCAAATGAAAAATACTTCAAAGAATCAGCAAGTAGTATTTCACTTTATTAAAAAGTTTTTGCACATTGAAACAAATCACCAATTCAGTGAAAAAACCCATGAATTGCAAAAAAGATTTTAGCCAACTGGCCCTCAGACAAGGACTTCTATCTAGAACATATAAAGAATTAAAAAAAAAATCGGACCCTCAAAATTATGAGACCCAGTTCAAAAATCTGCATCAGAGATAAATATATACTTCTCAGATAAAGAAATACAAATGGAAAATGAGTATATGAGATGTTCCACATCATTGCTTATTTGAGAAATACAAATTAAAACAACACTGAGATTCTATCTCATAACAGAAAGAATGGTTATCTTCAAAATATCAACCAATAAACGGATGCTGGAGGGACTGTGGGGAAAAAAGAATACTTTTCCATTGTTGGTGGGAGTGCAGACTGGTGCAGCCACTTTGGAAATCAGTGTGGAGATTCCTCAGAAAACTAGGATTAATGGTCCCATTTGACCCAGCTATTTTCCCAGAAGAATTAAAAACATTATACCATAGCTACATATGTGCACTCATATTTATAGCAGCACAATTTGTAATAGGTAAAACCTGGAAGTAACCCAAATGCCCATCAACTGAGGAATGGATAAAAAAGATGTGTTATTTTTATACAATGGAGTACTACTCAGCTACAAAGAAAGATAAACTCAAGGCCTTTATAGGCAAATGGTTGCAACTAGAGACCATACTCATAAGCAAAATAAATCAAACTGGCAGGTATAAACATTGTATTGTCTCCCTAGTGTAAGACACTGGAAGAGTAAATAAAAGTTAAAATCTACAATAAATATTGTGAAAGTGAAAGAAGCTGATCAAAAGGAAAAAACAACTGGGATGTTTTAAATGAGAAAAGAAGGAGAATATATATATATATATATATATATATATATATATATATATATATATAATGTATATATCATACATATTATAGCTAAGATAACTGCACTTCTAATTCTAGCAGTTTATGGAATGAACAGTTATTGCTTATATTATTTGATCAATTTTGCACACCTATATCTGGTAATCTGGGTGACTATTTTGAAAGTAACTATATGAAATATTATAACCATTGATAATTTCCTACCATCCTGTTTTGAAATCCTGTATCATTTTTGTTGTTGTCATTGTTGTTATTTTATTCTCTTTAAAATAAAAAGAAAACTAAAAAAAATTTTCTCCCCCCAAAAACCTCACATTGTCCTAAGTGCATACAACAAACAGAAAAATACTCAACGAAATGGTCTTAGTAAGAATAGTGAGTCTACGATATCTGAAATATAACTTTCTCACACCCACTGCCCAGTTCTGTCAATGAAAGTAAAATTCTT
>RJWM01011483.1:0-59570 GCA_004363535.1 Dasyprocta punctata
TTTGTTCTCATTTATTACTGTCTTGGCTATTTTAGGTCTTCTAAGTATTTCCACAGATGTTTTAGAATGTGTGGGAAGTCACATCTTGAAAATATTAAGTCATTTGATGGATAAATTGAATATAACTCTTCATTTAGAACTCCCTTAATTTCCTTTAGCAATATTTTATAGTTTTCAGTGTAGAGGGTTTACATTCATATAGAAATCTTTCATTAAAATTTTTCCTAAATATTTTAGGATTTGATGCTAATTATTAATGAAATTGTTTTGGGTTCTAATTTTTTTCTAATTATTTCCTGTTAGTAATAGAAATATGAATGATCTTCATGAACTTCTGTATCTTGATATCTTGTTCATTTTTGAGTTTCAGATTTTTGCTGCTCTTTTTGCTGATTCCTTGGATTTTCCTATGCCAAGAATCATATCTACAAATGGGGACAGTTTTACATCTTCCTTTATAATCTTTATATTTTTACTTTTTTCTTGCCTTATACCAATTAAAGCAATAGTTAAGACCACCAGTTCAATTTTGAATAGAAATGGAAAGAAAATAGTCCCTAATTTTATGGTAAAATATTCATCTTTACAACAATAAACATGGTATTGGTTATAGGTTTTTTATAACTGCCCTTTATAAAATTGAGGAAGTCATCTTCCAATTTTCAGACTTTGGGGAATTTTCTTGTGCTATGAATTAATTCTGTGAAATGCTTTTTCTGTATCTTGTGATTATCTGTGTTATTCTCTAACTCTAGTGGATCATATGTGTTGATTTCTCTTTTGGTGGTGCTTAGGATTAAACCCAGGCCCTCACACTGAGCTACGTCCCCAGCCATTTTATTTTATTATTTTAATTTATTTGTTTAAGGCAGAGTCTAGCTAAATTGCTCAGTTGCCCAGTCTGTGTTTGAACTTGCAATCCTCCTGTCTCAAACTGGGTGCTGGGAGTATAGGCATGGACCACTGTGCCCAGCTTATTTGGTGATTTTATTTTATTTTAAGGAGAATAAAACCCAATAATACAAAACAGAATAAAGCCAATCAAAACAAAGCAGAGGAAATGATACATAACTTAAAAACAGGACAATAGATCATCAACAATGGCTCCCATAATATATCTTGTCACTGTCACAACAGTTGTCCCTTTCCTCAGACATAGTAAAATCAAATAAAACAAAACAGAACAAAACCAATCAAAACAGGGCATCGAATAAAACAAAACAATAAATTGGAACAAAACAAAACAGTGAGAATAATATTGGATTTCAAAAACAAGACAGAAGGAAATCCTCCATATTTGCCATATTGCATACTGTCATCCTTGTAATAGATGCTTAGACTACCGGCCTTAGTGCTGCAAAGTCAATCAAAAAATACAAGCATTTAGTTGTTTTTGTACCTCAGTCGCTACCAACTCAGCCTGTCCTTGGAACCAGCTGGTTGCTTATGGGGGGTGGGAGGAGGGGCCGGGGCTGGAGGGAAGGGGAAGTCTTGATTCTCAGCCCGAGCACCGGTAGACTTGCAGGCAAGGCAATCTGGCTTCTCTCTTCCTGGGCCCCGCCTGGTTTGTAGGGTTTATGGGAAGATCAAACTACGTTTTTGATGTGCTCTTCCCAGACCCAGCATGGCCTCTAAAGACTCAGGGGAACATCGGACTGGCTTCTCTTTTCCTGGACCCCGCACGGTCAGCCTATTTGTTGATATTTTGAACATTAAGCTAACATGGCATAATTGGAATAAAACCTCCTTTGCCATGATGTATCCTTTTGTTTAGAATTATTGTGTCAATCTCCTAATGTATATTAGTGTTTAATTTTCTTTTAATACCTTTGTTAAATTTTAGTATCCAAGTTATGCTGTCCTCACAGAAGATATGAAATATTTTTTTTTCTACATAGCCTCTTTCTTTCTATTGAAGGATTTTGTATGAAGTTGGTATTATTATTTCATGTAATATTTGATAGACTTTACCAGTAAATAGGGCTTAGGGCTTTTTTCCCCCCTTTCAGCCCTTTTAAGATGTTCTTCCATTGTCACTTGGCCTTTATTGTTTCTTATTAGAAGATGTAATCTGCTTAATTTTTCACTTCTATGAAATGTATTATTTTACTTTGGACTCTTCTGATAACTTGATTGTACAGTTTTTATATAATGTGCTGTGTGTGTCAACTTCTCACTGCTATGACAAAGTACTGGACATAAATAAATTAAATGGAAAGACGTTTTTTGGCTCACAGTTTTGGAGGTTTCAGTTTGTGGTCACTTGGCTTCATTGTTTATGAGCCTGTGCTGAGGCAGACGTCATGGCAGGAGGCATATGGCAGAGCAAGCTGCTCAGACTCCTGGTGGCCAGGAAGCAGAGAAAACGAGGTGAAAATGGAGAAGAGGGGGCCAGGGACAAAATGCATCCTTCAAGGCACACCTCCAACGCTTCCTTCAACAAGATCCACCTCCTAAAATTTCTGTTACCTCCAAATAGCACATTAAATTATGAGTCCATAAATGGATTAATTCGTTCATGAGAATGAGATCAAAGCCCTCATGATTCAGTCACCTCCCAAGGACATAACACTAAACACTGCTGCTTTGGGAACCAAGCCTTCAATACATGAACTTTTAGAAAACATTTTGGATCCAAACCATAATATGTATGTAGGTGTGGTTTTGTATCTATTTACCTCACTTAGACTTTGCTTTAACTTTTTGGATCTGCCAATGCCAATTTACTATCAAGTCCATTGAATGAATTGACTATTTCAGTAGACTTTTTTGTTTAAGAATTTCCACTTGCTTTGTTTTTATACTTTATTTTCCTGTTGAGCTTCATCATCTTTATTTATGCATATTTTTCTTTTAGTACTTAAACATATTTATAATAATTGGGGTCATCTCAGCATTGGAATTAATTTACCTTGTCTCCTGAGGTATGGGTCACGTTTTTCTGTTTTTTTCCATATTTAGAGTTTATTAAATTGAATCTGGACATTGTAAATAATTCAGAGTGGAGCTCTGGATTCTGTTGTGTTATTCTGAAGGTTTTTTTTTTTTAATTTAGCAGACCATTAACATGACTAAAATTTTAAACTTTCTTTTCCCTGAAATGGGCAACCACATACAAACTTCTATTGTAGAAAACAAAAAGCAAAACAAAATTTAAAATTAGATGGCACAGAGAAATAAATAAGATCTATCATTTCACCACTCAGAGACAATTACTACAAAGAATGCTGACAATTATTCTTTAAAATTGTATTCTTAAAAACACAATTATACTTAATAACTTCTTAAAAAGATGACCACAGGGCCATATTTTGTATTCACTGAGGCCAGGCAAATAATCTCTTACATGCATATAAAATCAAGTAAATTTCATTCTTATACAACTGTCATGTGCTAAATGTAGCTGCCACTGATTCAGTGAAACCTATTTAAATCACCTTCTTCTTTGATTTTCTAAACAACATTTCAAACAGCTGCTGTTTGGTGCACCTGGGCCATAGATCTCTTCCCACATGTATCATCTAATGGTCAATCTAACTCCTTTTCTTTTGTGTCAGATCTTTGACATTCACCACACTGGATCTCCTTTGCTTGTTAAATCTCCACTTCCCACTCCTCAAACTCTGCCACCTAACTCCACTCAGTGACACTGTGAATTTCTGCTATTCCTATGATGTATACAAATTTGGAAGTTGGCTAAAGCAAAAAGCTGCTGCTAACTACTTAATCTTGCCCTGGTAAATTCCTACCTGGTCTTTTTTTCAGCTTTTGGTTATTTCTCAGTGCTTTCAAATAATCATTTGTATAACCCTTTTCCATATATCATAATTCTTTGGGAGTGTTCATCCAAACAAAGTACTCTGTTATTACTGTTTTTAAAGTGTTGGACATTTTCCTATTGAGAAGTTCAAAGTTACCCAGGTGCTTACATTTAGAAACCAATTGTGCATAATACAAAGCAAATCATAATTTTGGCGTCAGTACAAAAATGCATATATATATGCTGATATTATCTATGAGACAACACAATAGGAAAGATTTGTGCACAAGGTGGTCTTGGAATGATATATGAGGAGTTGCTATACACAATGCAGAAAATAGTAATTATGGGCAAGATGAATAAAAAAGTACTTTAAGAACATATGATTTCAAGTATAAGACAAATTATTATACTTGATAAAAGTTTGAAGGAGGGAGGGTAAGTGATCAGAAAGGAAGGAACAGAAAGTATCTTTGTATGTCAATTACTTTCACATCCAAATGTCCTAAAGCAACTGTTGCTGTTATTACCCTTTATGAACTAAGATCCAGGCTCTGTGTTACAACTGGCCTAAGTGACCCCAGTATGTTTCACATTCCATGAGTGCAATGATCATTTACTTTTAGGAGCTAGACCTTACGCTTTTGATAGATGGCAAAGTGGTCACTAAAGACATTCAAGAGAGACAGAGAAAGTACCATGGTTTCAAACTCTCTAACACAATCTATTAATCAATCAACCCTCTAAACAGTTAATTAGAGTTTTAAGTGGGTTAAAAAGCCATTCTTAAGAAATAAAGTCTGTTCCTGCGAGGCTTACCCATCAGTCATGCCCATGATGGCAGTAATGATTTTACTCAGGTGCCTTTCCTCTCACCGCCATCTGATAGAGAAAGGGGTTGTTTTTGGGAACGGGGCAATTGCAGAGCCAGGGCATTTGATAAAATACTCCTGAGGAAGCAGAATTGGCCTTTAGGCACCAGATAATATCACAGTTTCTGGAGGGCACAAAAAGGGAAGATATCAGTTAAGAATTGTTTTTCTACTTTGAACTCTTCTAGGGTCTTTGCGATAACAACTCTCACTGTCCTAACCACTGCTGAAAATCTTGCATGTGACAGTGCCATGGAGAACAGTTCTTCTCATTCTGGTCTTCTAACAAAGCTAGGCTTGTTGGGCTGACTCAGGACAAAAATGGGCATTGTACCTCCAGAGAGTGGGAGCACCAGATTAACCCTCGGTTAAGGGAACCATTAAGATGCGAGTGGAATCTTTGGCATACTTGGAACTAGTGTTGATTTTAAACGCTGTGAAGTTTGTAGCCAATTATGTTCTTTTCTTCTCTTAAATTTCAGGAAATTCAGAGCCAAACTTAGAAGTTCAAGAATTTCTGGCACACATTCCTGCACTACTACACTGACTACCCTTGTCTCAATATCACTGTTCTACTCTTGCTTTCCTTTGCACCATCTCTTTGTCTGATTTTGGTTTGATATAGTGTATGTACTTGAATAAAACCAACTCACCCCCCTTGGGGAGTAAGGTGGAAATAAATAAGGAAATAAATAAGGCCTCTGTTATGGTTTATATTCCTATGGCCCCGCCAAATCTCATGTAATCGTAGCATGGACGCGGCTGAGTCTAGTGTTTGTGATTGGTTTGTTGTCTGGTGCTGGAATTGATGGTGTGAGTGGGGCACTGCCCAGGGGTGGAGCCAGCGTACAGTGTAAGAAGAAGGCGTGTCTTCCCTCTCTTCCTGGCTTGCACCAGGCTGTTTGCAGCTGCTATAAATGGCTGCCCCGCCATGCCACACTGTCTTGGAGCCAACTGAGTATGGACTGAAACCCCCAAGAACTGTAAGAAATAAACCTTTCCTTCCCTAATTTTGGGTGTCAGTTATTTTGTCTCAGCAATGAGAGAAAAGTAACCGAGGCAGCCTCTTCAGACTTTTAATAGCCTGAGTATACATTTTTCTTTGGAAAGAAGAATTAGAGCCATTTGAGATCCTTTGTCAAATGAGTTATGAAATGAAGCATGATCCTGGCTTTTAAATGGAAAAAGCATTTTTAAATGTTCCCAGTGGTCCCGGCACATCTCAAAGTTAAGTCTCTTTTGTTGTTGTTTTTATTTTACTTGCCTTCTTTGATTCTAATTTGTGTCAACCAACTTCTAATTTTATGAAAATTAAAATGAGAAAAAATGAGTCAAAATTACAGAAAAGTCATGCCAAGGTTTCTTTGGTTTGCCAAAATAATGAAGTTTTGTCCTGAAAAGTGATTAAGCAGTAGACTTATGTGGTACATGGTGGACTTCCTATCCCTGAGGGCTCAAAGAACTTACACAAACAGCTTCCATGAATGGTGTAGGCATACATCTCTCCGACATATCCTTACCAAAGTAACATTTACCAAGTCTCACCTATGTCCAAGGTATTGTTCTCTGCACTCTGGGGGTTACAATGGTAGGTAACCCCAGTGTTTGCCCTCCCACAGCCCACAGTGTGGAGGCTGGAAGATGCAACATGTGGAGAGATGAAAGGAACAATCAAACACAAATATTTTGAGATGAAATGTGGGGACTATGGGCTGGGGAGGAGATGGTCTGGTTTGGGGGCTGAGATGAGTATAGGCTTCTCAGAAGAAGCATTTGAAGAGGTCATCATTTTCATGTGGAAAAAAATGTGAGAAAACATGAAGCTCTTGTGGTGGCCCACCCTTCAGCTCCAGGAGAAGGGTGTCTTCTCAACTTTACCCTAAGAAGGAGCCACTGAGGGCTTTATAATGGAGAGTGGTACACTTAATCTGACAGCAGACATTTTAAAACTTTATTTACACACCAGCTGGTTCCAGCTTAGGATTTGAGGTGGTTGATGGCAAAATCATAAATACTTTTTTTTTAAAAAAGAAATGGAATGAAACGTGTAAGCCCCAACTTATACTCCTACAAGCTGAGAATGAAGTAGTCTATTCTTGAGCCATCATGGATCTGTTTTGATTCCATGAGGCACTTAAATAGCTGGAATCATAGAGAAAAGTAACCAGAAGTCAAATAGCATGTTTGGGAGTGTTGTTCCCCTTAGCTAACCAGTGTGACATTTTAACCTCCTTGCTTTCATTTAGATTGCCTGGGTCCACCTCCAAGAAGCATGCTGACATTTTAATAGTATTGTTACACAATCGGTTTCCTTTTCTTTTACTGAATTTTCCCTCTGACTTGTAGCTTTTCTGACACTACCAAATTCCCTGTCAGAGATAACTCTTAAGTTAAATTGTTCCCTTGACTTCCTCAGAGTCAAAAGTTAAGGAAACAATATGTTTCTAATTTTCTTTTGAATTCTTACTCACAAAGTTAAAGCTTTTGTCTTGTTATTGATTCTATATTTTATGTCCCTCAAATGCCTGCTGTGGGTTTTCCATAAATGAATACCTCTATTAACAAAAAGAATGATTTTAAATGACACATTTCCTAGACAGGTATTTCATTAGTAAAGATAAAAATAACATAGAGGTGGAGGAGAAGTGAGGGATAGGAAATAAGACCAGGATGTTCAGTACCAAGACATAATTAAATATGATCAAAATGTTACTTGTGTGATAATGTATGTATCTAGGGGTCTTGGGTCAAAGATAAGCAAAGTGAGCCCTACACTAAGGTGACTGGAAGGAGATGAGTCTGTCTTCATGTGAGTAGGAGATGGTGGTATCTGTAGGTTAGAAAGGAAATATAAAGAATCAACAAGGAAGGAATTTCTCCTTCCACTGCTCCTTCAGTACCAGGCCCCCTTCCTGCTGGGCTGTCCTCTTTGGAGAAAGCAGAGGAGCTTCAGCTTTCTGGGTTCCTAGCTTCTGCTTCTCTAAAGATCTCAAGGTCACCACCCAGTCCTGTGATTATTCTAGGAATACTTACAAACCCATGCTGATAGCCAGAGAATGGAACATCTCCATCTCTCTCTACTGAGGCTTAAAACTCTTAATGAGGGAAAATACCTTTCATTCCAGTTGACGACAGAAGACACAAGCAGGACAGAAGGCGCTCATGGGAAATAGGCTGGTTACTTCATCCTTCCCTCCAGCTGAAGATAATGTGACTGAAGATCTAGAGGCTCCCATGAGATGAGCCATCAGAAGAGAGGAAAGGGGATTGGAGAGTAGGCAGTCTGGGACACAGAGAGACCTGCAAGTCATCCCAAGTAAGGAGTTACACTGTTCACCTTCAATGGGTCCATAATAGAACAAGCTATGCCTAAGGGGCTTTGGTCCAAGGAAGGAAATAATGGGTCACAAGATACCTCATCCCCACTTTTTTGGTCCTATAAATTAACCCATTTATAAACCAACAGTGTTCCTCAGTCTTTCATGCCGGGTTTCACTAGGGTGTCGTCAGTCCAGTTTCACCTGCTCCCACGCCAGAGCCCCAGCCGCCAGGCCCTGCAGCCCATCTCTTCTTTCTGACAGGATCCCAGAAGGAAGGAGAATACGTGGCTACAATTCTCTTCACCATTCTCCTGAGAGAGGCACTGAAATCGGTTCTGTGATTCACTAACCATTCCCACCTTCTTGGCACATTTAGCTGCATCTCTCCAAATCAGAGAGTGGAATTTCAACCACTGGAACTCTAACGAATAGACTCAGACAAAGTAAAACTAGGGCACACCTTCTTGAGTGCAGGAGGCCACACAGAGGTAGGGTCACATTAAGGTTGAGAATTCTGGTTTGTTTGGTAGAGATTGAATCAGGGCCTCACGCAAGTTAGGCCAGCTCTGTACATCCATGATCCAAAATGAGAAGTCTTAGGGTGCAATCTTATAGCGACTTACTTTGCAAGCAAAGGCTATTGCTTTCTCTTACTCATCAGATCTCTATGAACTTTATAGAAAATGTCTCAGTTATTGTCACTGCATCTGTCTCTGAGAGATGCATTTTATCGTCTTCCTTCGGCAGCAGTTAAGGCCCTGGGGTTGAAGGCAGGCCTGTGACACTGTGGACCCCACAGCCCTGAGGTCCGCTGGTGCTTCTGGGGCCTCCTCTGTTCACTCACAGAAGCCCTTCCCTGGGAGACATCTACGCCCTGCATCCCACCCCGCAGGTAGTTAGGGTCACACGGAAGCAGACGACTCCCAGGAGGGCTGAATGGAGGAGACCGGTTCTGCCTACTTCTCATTGTCCTTTCAGAGTGGAACCCACTTCCACTTCTGGCCTTTTCAAAAAAAAAAAAAAAAATCCAACTTAAAAATTAACATTACAATTTTATTTAGCCTGTTCCACTGTTTGGCATTATTCCAGACTCTGGGCTCTGCATTTTTCTAACAACAAATCGTAACGTTTGCCTATTGATCAGCTGTAAATCAAGCCTTTTACAGCCTATTAAATCACACCAGATTGATGAGGTCGTTTTCACAAAGTCAGCATTTTAGGTAAACACTGTTCTTCCTTCTTGTCTACCAATATGGGAGCTGGGGCAGAGTTCTCCGCATGGACGCTGTGGACATCAGAACTGACCATATTTAAGGCTCAGACTAAATTTAGCCCTCCCAGCTGGTTGTTATTCCAGCAACTAAATGTGGGCTTGCCCAGCTGTATTTTAAGCTGAGCCCCAAATTTTCCTGTTTAGTTTTGTTGTGTTCTGAAAGATTCTGCTTTAGCTACCAAAAATATAGAGTTTTCTTTCAGATTTTTAAATAAGTTCAACTACAGTGAGCAAGAACAAACTGTCTAGCAGTGACACAGGAATTTGTGATTTGAAGAGACCCATCCAGCTAGTGGAGGGAATCATCTGACTACCCCAAGTTAATTGTCTAAGCCCAGGGAAGAAAAGGATGGCTTCAATCACTAATCTGCACATTCAAAAAGCTTACCATTAAGAAGCACTTCCAAAATGTCCAAAACTCTAGGCTTAGGGGCAAAACAAGATGCATCATATTCTGCCATCTGTGTAGGAAAATGGAAGATGTGTGTTTCTCTATGCAAATAATATTTCTGGAAACATGCACCAGAATTGGCAATGCTGGTTGTCTCCGGAAAGAAAAATTGAAGACTAAAGGCCACAGGGTCACATTAGGATTTGTTTTTTACTGTGTCTATGCATTACTTACAGTTTTCATGCTATAAAAACATTGGAGCAGTAGATCTGTATATTGTCAAGTAAAATCTTGGCTTCATTATTCCACTATTGCCACAGTGGTTTATAGCATAGCATCTTCCAAAACAGAGACTCTGGGAAAGGGCAAACGAATCACACATGAGTGAGTTTACTGTACATACATGTGTACACTCACACTGACATACTTCATGTTTTCCAGCACTTAATTGCACTATACTATAGGTTTTGAAGATAGACCACGGAACAAAAAGGTTGCAAGTAAAAGTTGCCAAAACGTTAATAGAATTTAATTCTATATGGTAAGAGTATGGGTAATTGCTGTTTTCTTTACTATGTTTGTCTCCATTTAAACTCAAACTTTCAACTCAATGGTTTTTTTCCTTAAAAATAGTTCCCAAGCCTGTATTTTTAAAGGAAGACTGTAAAGGAATTCACGTAGAAGCATGATGCCACATATTGATGTTTGGGTATCTTCTTAGCAGTACCTGGATTTTTTCTAGTTTTCTGCTATTTGACATCATTCAGGGGTGACTCTTAATTGCTAATGGCTCAGTCTTGGGCCAACTTGTTTCAGTTCAGTTCAATAAATGCTTATTGAACAAGCTTTCTGGGCTGGGTGGTCCGAGTGCCAAAATAAATGAGACCCGATTTCTGCTCTCTCCATGCAGGAAATAATGATCTTTCTCTATTTTCTGAAGAAAGCAACATTTGCATTGACACTAAGCTTTAAATAAAATAGAGTTCCATGCAGTCATGGGCTTATGGTCTCCTCCCAAAATTATCTCACAGAGATTATTTTAAGTACCATCCTTCCTTGAAGGAAGGAAGATAGACAGGATGACCTTCAAAAGCCACTGGATGGTTTTCTTTTGTTGGTCTAGCCCTATTCGATGATGAAATTAAAGAATGAAGGTGGCAGCACAGTCAATAACAAGACCATAGTTCATCCTGGAAACTGAGAATCAAATTTCTTAACAAATAAAAAAAAACTACTTAATTTAGCATTTTCACATGTTTAACCTGTTGTGAACGACAGGACAGTGTATTGTCTGGGTGAATAACTCACTCTAAGCTATATCTGGAAAGGGTCTCAGCACTGAAAGGAGCTGACAAATGCTGTGACTAAGGAAAAGGGTGGAGGTGGTGGCCACAGGAGAGGAAGCTCTCAGAACTAGGGAGAGGGCAGCTGAGAGTCCAAGGAAGCACCGCGAAGTGCTTGCAGGTAGAGGGGAGACCTGGAGGCCTCCAGTGGTGAGGTGACGGTGAAGGAGTACTGGCTCTACAGAAAAAGAATCTGTTTTGCAGTCCTCCCGGTGGGACCACCCAGAAGCCCTGCGAGAAGCTGACTGTGTCATAGTGATCTCTGGCCCCCCTAGAACCAGGCCGAGTGTGAACACTCAGACTTGCAGGCAAACTAGGACGGCGGAAGTAGGAAGCAGAAAATTGACTCAGTCACTTGGATTTTTAAAAATCAGCACCGTAGATATTCTTGACCCTGACCTTTCATTTACCACCCATCACCCAACTTGGGTCGATCTCTCCCTCATTTGTTTTCTGATTAAAACCAGGGCATTATCTATTTCTGGAGCAAATCACATGCCCAATAATTGGCCCTACAGCAAACTCACGCTTTCTAATCTGTGAAGGCCAACAACTCAGTGCTGTACAGAAACCACCTACTTTACCCCTGGATGATTCCTCATCCACTTTCTTTCCTGTACTGTTCACTAAGGCCCTTGCTTTCTCAAGAGATAACCCCCATCTCCTGTCTTATTAGAAGACAGATCATCTACTATGTTTTGTTCTCTCAGTTGTCCTTCTTTCTACCCAAAAGCTGTTAATTCATCTGTTTTTCTTTGTGGCATGCAAAGAAAAATGGCTCCCATCTATTCTGTCTTCTGTCATTTGCATCCTTGTGGGTCCTTCTCTGCTTGGTGTGTGTGGGAACTTGTGACTTGCTTCTAACAGTAGAACATGACTTGTCCGCATCTCATGATACTGCTGGGAGTTCATTCAGAACCTTAAAGAGAGGAGACCTGGAGGCTTCCAGTGGTGGAGTAATGATGGAAGAGTTCTGGTGTCACAGAAAAAAAGAATCTGTTTTGTAGATTTTGTCAGTGGGGAGGTGACATTTAGTGCAAAGTTTTAGATCATTGAGGGTTTACCCTCAAAGGGGATTAGGGGACCCTGGCATCTTTTACTCTGTCCTTTGCATCCCAGCCATGAGACAAGTGGCTTTTTGGTTGACTATACATTTCCTACTGGCCAAAAACTAATGGGACCAATGACCATAGACTGAAACCTCCATAACTTTGAGCCAAAAATCAACCTTTTCTCTTCACAAGTTGATCTACCACTGACACTTATGACAGTAATAGAAACCTACTACAGTGTTACTCCTGTAATATTATTACGTAAGACTGTGACTTCCTTTTTGCTAGCAGACCATTCATTTTCTCCTTTTCTGGCCTTGATGAAATATCTCACCATAGAGAGAGGCCTCCATGGCAAAGATCTAGGAGAAAACTCTAGCTAAGAGCAGCAGAGAAATAGGGCCTTAGTCTGATGACCCACAAGGGACTGAATCCTACTGACAACTACGTGAGCTTAGAAATGGATCCTTTCCCAGCTGAGCTGCAGATGAGACTTGAGGCCCGGCAACTTCCCAACTGCATCCTTGTGAGAGACTGTGAGAGAGGAGCACCACTGCACAATGCCCAGACTCCTGACCCACAGAGAGTGTCAAACAATAAATATGTGTTGTTTTAGGCTGCCAAGGTTGGAGAAGTTGTGCTAGGCAACTGTAGAAAACTAACAAGTTCCTTTTTCCTTCCTTTCTCAAAATAAGTGTCACCTGATAGTACTCATCTTTCCTGTTGCTTGGATACAATACCTGGCACCCACAACTAAAAGTAGGAGAGGTTTAATTAAACTCAAAGTTTTGGACTTCAATACAAGTTTAGCAGGCTCCAAGGCAGGAACTTCATGGCAAAAGGGCATGGCAAAGCAAAACTCCTTAGTTGCTGGTAGCCCAGGAAACAGCAGGGAACAGTGCCAGAGATGAAGAAGTGAGGAAATCAGATTCAGCACCCAAGGGCACACTTCAACAATCCTAAATATACCCACTAGTATTTTCCACAATTCCTCTGAGTAGATCTCAAAACCAATCAAGTTGGCATTCTACCACAACCATCATATCCCATCTCTTGTTAACTTCATACCCAAACATATCTCTTTAAACCATACTTAATCTACACACAATAAAGTCATAATTCTGCCTAACATGACACAACTTTCCTACATACATGCAATATTCAACAGTACCTTTCCCAAAGTCTCAAGAATTTCAGCATTTTTCAAATGTCCAAGTCAAAGTCTGTTCTGAGACTCAAGGCAAGCTCTTAGCTATAAGCATCTATAACAATAAAATAAAGTTACAGAACCCCAAAGTATAATAACACAGGATAAACATTCCCATTCCAAAAGGTAGGAATAAAGAGCTAGAAATTTGTCCAGACCAAAGCAAGACCAAAACCCAGCAGGGAAAACTTTAAATCCCATAGTTCCATAATTAGCACCTGGAAAAAATGGTGGTAAACTGTGTTACAAAGGCCTCAGTAGCCCCACTCTTACGGTTTTGCCAGTTGCAACACAGACAGTGTCACTCTTGGGCTGGCTCCACTCATGGACTGAAGCTTTCCTCAGTAGACATTTCACATTCCTGACATCTTCAGTCTCCTGAGGTCTTCACTGCACCTTTGGCTTCGTTATCACAGCTTCACTCACAGCCCTCTTAGAGGTTTCTTGCCTGACCTCCCAGGTCTTCCTTTGAAATCTGGGTGAAAGTATCCCTGATCCCACAACTCCTGCATTCTGCTTGCCAGTAAAACCAGCATTAGTGAGCAATGCCAACGTCTGCTGGTCAGCAGTAGCAATAGCCAGGCTATAGGCTCTTGAACCACGGCTACAGCACTATTTGAATCTTCAGTGGGTAGGGTCTTATTGATTTCTGAAATGCCCTGAAGGCACCTTTCTTTTTATCCTTGTACAAAGCACTTGGTTTCCTTTTAATGGCGCAAATATTTAGCAACCTTACCTCTTTGTCCCCAACTTTATATATGGTTCCTTCTGGGTCAATATTTAATTGTTCAAATTTTTCTGCTCTGCACCCCTCCCCCTTCATACTTAATATAAATTTGGTTAAAAGCATTCAGCAGTACTGATATCATATCCTGAATATTGGGCTGCTTTGAAATTTCCTCCATCAGAATAATTAGCCCACTGTCCTTGAATTCAGTCTTCAGCAAAGTCTCAGGGCATGGGTAAAATGTAGACAAATTTTCTACCAGAATATAACACACATAACCTCTAGTCCAACTGCCAGTATATCTTTGTTCTCAGCAGAAACCTCATAAACCTAGCTCTTACTATCTTCATCCCTGTCAACATCCTCATTTTCTGAGCTCTCACCAGAATCACTCATCAGGCACTGTTTACACCATTCTAGTGATTCTCTATCCTGCATCTCCAAACTTTTCTAAACTCCTCCCACACACCAGTTCCAAAAGCTTCTAATCCATGTGGTCTGGCACTGTCAGAGCAATGACCCCACTCCCAGTACAAATTATCTTGTATTAGTCAGCTTTCCTATCCCTAGGACACAATACCTGAATCACACAACTTAAAGGAAGAGAGGCTTGATTAAGCTCACAGTTTCAAGAAATTCAGTCCAGGGTCAAATGACTCCAAGGCAGGAACATCATGGTAGAAGAGTATGGTGAAGCAAAGCTACTTAGTTCGCAGCAGCCAGAGAGGACGGGGTGAGGGGACCAATATGGTTCCCAAGACCACCCTTCCACGATCCACCCTGACACAAGTGTTCTCCACCAGGTCCCTTGGAAGATCTCAAAGTCAATAAAGTTGACACCCCACCCTCACTGTCATACTTCAGCTTCCCTTCACAAGTATTTTCCAACTCCACGTTCTACCCGCATTTTCTCTTGACCCCCAGTCTTTCTCTCCCTTTCAATTTGCCTCTTCAGTTTCTGTGTGATTAAATCCACCTCCTTACTTGTACTGAAACTGCATCCCCATAGCGGAGAGTAACGTACAACCCTGTTGCTCATTTCACCAGATTTTGTGGTCACTGTACATGGGGGTCCTTGGCTGGCCTGGTACTCTATAGATCAGTGATGGTGAACCTATGGCATGGGTGCAGCAGCAGGCTGTTTGTATCACTGAAGTCTCTAAAAGGTTCACCATCACTGCTGTAGATTATCCGCCCTCTCTGTTTCCTGGGTTACTGACTCACAACTTTCCACCCTTCTCAAACCTTATAGCCCTTTTGCTCATCCTCTCTTTCAGCTGATGATTTTGCTTCCTAAACGAAAAAAGAAGACATTAGTAGAAAGCAGGTACCCATACTACCCACGTATACATGCCAAGTTGCCTGCATCCATGTCTAGTCACCCTGCCTTCTCCTTCTATTTCTCTAAACTGTGAGGCGAGACCTCAGTTAAGGCTACTCTCTCCATCTGTGTAATATAACCTTATTTTCTTTCACCTATCCAAGTTCATAGCACCAACCATCCTCTTTATTTCACATGCATCATCAAGTTGTCTCTCTCTACTACCATCTTTCATTGGCATATAGACCACTGGAATTTATCCCATCTAAAAGCAAGAAAAAAGAAAAAAATATTTACTTGGACTCATATTTCTCTCTAGCTGCCATTAAATTTTCCTAACCTCTTTTGCAGCAAAACTCTTCCAAATGGGTTGTTTAAACTCATCACTGACTCCCCTGTTTACATTCTCTTTGGAATCCTAGTCGGTCAGCTTTTTCCACCCACTCTACTGCTTTTCTAGATACCAAAGACCTCTATCTGGCTAAATCCAATGGACAGTCTCAGTTCCCATCTCACGTGGCCCAGTGGTGGCAAGTGCTTTTCCATAGAACTCTTTCTTCACTTATTTTTGGAACTCTAGTTACCCCTGGTTCCCATCCCTTGCTGACTAGTCACTCGTTCACCACTGCTGGGTGCTCTTTCACTCCTTAGCTCTAAATGTTGGAGGCTCCAGGGCTCAAACCCCAGACTCCTTTCCCCTCACACTTACTCCGTGGGTGATCATGTCATTTTTTTGTAACTTAATCTACTTATGTATTGAGAACCTTAAGATCATGTATCCAGTCTGAATTGCTCCACCAAGCTGCAGACTCATATTTCCAGCCACCTACTTGGCAACTGCACTTGGATGTCTAAGGGCATCCCAATGTTGTTGTGTTTAAACCTGAATCTCTAACTTCCCACCCACCGCTGCTGCACCTGAAGTCTTCCTCCCTCAGCAACTCCACACTCCCAGTCGGTAGTACCAAAAACCACGGAGTTATCTTTGACCCCTCTCTTTATTTCATGTACCACGACAAATCTGTGAGTGTTTGTTTCACACTTATAAAATAAATCTAGTATCTGACCTCTTCTTCCACTGCCACCACACCAGCCCAAACCACCGATCTCCCATCTTGCAATAACTTCCTTACGGTCCTCCTAGCTTCTATCTTTGCCTTTTGCCTGTTAATTCCCTATATAGTCACCAGACTGGTCAGTTTAAATCGTAAGTCAGATTCTCTTACTCTGCTAAGCAAATTTCAGGGGCCTCCCATCAGCATCACTTAGGATGAAAGGTGAAGTTCCTTCGGTAGCCTGCTAATGGGCCCTGTGTCCACTTCCTCTCCACTACCAGCCCTCATTACTGCTCTGAACTCTTCTGCCTCTCACCCCTGTTCTCATTCTGCTCCAGCCATGCTGCCCTTCTTGCTTTTTCCTCTAAACAAAGGCCTGTTTTCACTTCAAGGCCTCCACCCTCTCTGCTCTACCCACCTGGATCATTCTTCCAGCATTCACAGATATCTTGCGCTGGCTGAACTTTCATGCTCCACTGTCATAGCCTCAGCAAGGCCTTCCTTGATTTACTCTCCCAACATTTCCTTTCCCTCTTCCTTGTTTTAGTTTTCTGTTTATCACAACAGCATACACCTTGTGTCTTTTCTACTTAGTTATTGGTAGGTTATCTGCCTGCCTCATAAAACATAAATTGCTTAAAGGTAGAGATATTTGATTTTATAGCTCATTTCTCTACCATTAGTACCTGGCACTTGATATATGCCCAGTAAAAATTGTGGAATGACTATTGCTAAAAAATACTTGGACTTAAGGAAATGTAGGAGAGGGACTTATGGGAATGACAGTGAACCATGTTACCATCTTGTACAAACAGATTTGACTGATAGCCTCTATAGGGATGACCCTCACATTTATATTTCTGACCTCCAGATTCATGTTTGAAGCCATTACAATTCATGTATCATGGGAGTTTATACTCCCAGGTAGCAGCCCTTTATTTCTCATCTTAGAAATAGTTGGGCATTACCTACCATTCACTTGGTCATCCAGATGAGGAATGGACAGATCCCACTGTGTTCGTGCCATCCAGTGGACCAGAAGGCAGCAGCCCAGAGCAATACAAAGCACCTAGCTCCCTTCACAGAGCCATCTCTGGTGCAAACAAGCATTGTGATAGAGAAATGCACAGGGCACTTTTGTTTGTTTTCCAAATTGAAATAAGCTACTTTATGATTAATAAAATAATATGCTCCTTATAAAAAATTTGATTAAATATATGAGTAGCCTAGGAAATGAAAGTCATCTATAATCTCACATTTAAGAGAGAACTTCTGTTCATAGGTTAGTGTATGTTCTTCTAGACATTTTTCCATGCATCCTGAAAGACAGCTAATGTTCACTGAGTTATTAATGTGGACTATACACTTTATGTTGTGTGCTTTGAAATTAACTCATTTTCTAACCTCACAGTGATTCTCTTGAGTTAAGTATTATTATCTTCATTTCATAGACAAGGAAACTGAGGTTTAATGGGATCGAATCAGACCCCACAGCTTGCAATGTGTCTACCAGAGTTGGACTCTGGCAACGAGCATCTTGGAAATCTCAGTGCCTGTAAGCACGAAAGTTCAGTGCATAGTTACATTAATGAGCCATGTGGACCATCAGTCAGCTCTGGCTCTGCTCCGACGGCCTCCGAAGCTGAAGGAACACCCTGCGTCCAGGACTTTGCTGACCATCAGACAACAGGGGAAAGGGACCACGGAAGAAGTGAGCGGTGGCTCTGACAGTATCTGCTTGAAAAGGACATATATCATTTCTGTTCTCATTGCATTAGCCAAAGTCAGTCACGTGACCAGCCTGGTATTAATGAACAGCAAAGAACAACCTTCCCCCAGGGAGGGACAGTAAATAGTTTTCAACAATGACACAATCCACAGAAAACACTGAGCTGGGATTTTAACTTGGCCTGTCTTTAGAGCTTAAAAGCTTAACCACTGTGTGTATACGCTTTTTAACCCTATCAGTAGGAATTCTCCGCACATTGCTAAGTAACCTCCTTTTTTGGGCAGCCTCTTCGGCGCTCTTGCTCAGACCGAGAACAGACTTGTGAAGCCACAGAGCTGCACATGAAACAACCCCCCAGTTCTGCCTGTTGAGATCTTCCTTGTTCTTTAAGGTCCAGCTCGGAGGCTTCACCCTCAGAATGAACCATGCTTCTTCAGCAGCTCTCACAGTACTGGCTTCGTCACCATGTGCCCTGTCTCAGCGTCACTTGTATATATGCCTGCTTCCTTCGCTAGATGTTAAAGCAGGGATCATATTCAGCTACAGATAAAGATATTTTATTTTTCTATGCTCAAAATAAAGTGCTCATGAAATACAAAGTGCTCTCCCTTAATTTGCAATATTGTGAAATTAGCACCTGTTCAGTCACTTCCTTGCCTGCCTTTGTCCTTTTGTATCATTTAAATAATCTGGTGTCCTCTGAAGAATTCATATGGAACTTGTTGATCAAAGGAGTCGGAATAGTTCTGCTTTCCTATGCTCCTTAAAATTACAGCAGCAACAACAACATTAAGGAAACAAAATGGCAAATAGGTGTTAACTGTTCCCTGCATACTCCTTAAAAGATTATTGCAGGAGAAACACAAACCAAGTATAACAATTGCTTTAAATCCATATTATCATCAAGCTTTCCCCTCTTGTTTCCAAGGCAAAAGCTACTGGTTAATCTTTAGGAGGAGAGCTATATGAGCAGTGTGGGACTGAAGCCCAGAATAATTCCACAGTGCCAGAAACTTGCTAATGATCAAAGGGAGGCTCTTGCCAGAGGTGCCTCAACACACCGAAACACTCAGCGTGGAAAAACTCCCTTTCATGTGCCCAGATTGTTTACGACTGGCAAATAAAAATGGATTTCTAATCAACATCACAACCCTGGAGTGTGACACTGTAAAGAAAAACTCTTCCTGTCACAAGGCCTATGGCATCTGAAAGAAGAGCCACCTCCCAAGCCGATCAGCGATCAGCAGCAGGTTCCTTCACACAGGGCAGATTTGCTGGGAAACAGGCCTGGCGGCTTTATTAACTTACCCGTCATTAACAGTTATCAGCACTGTCCTCTCCGCCTAATTCCCACTGAGCACCTGTGTATGTGGCATTGCACGCCCCTCCCTGAGAGACACAAAGGACAAATGCTGCATCCTCTCTTGTCCCAAAGCCAACACTGTCCACAGAAGGCCCTTTGGGAAATAGGCCTGAGCAGGGCCAAAAGCAAACAAACCTGAACATTTTCACGAGGGCTTTCTGTGTGCCCAGGTGCCCTGTTGAGTCTTAGCTGCTCAGAAAAGGTCCCCAGGGGTCCCCCGCTCCCTCCTCCTGGCCTGTTCCCCCTTCCTGTTCCCCCCGCCCCTCCCCAGCAGCACAGCCAGATTTCTGGCATCACCCTGCAGAGCCACAAGGCTCTCTGCTCAGCGCACTGAGCCTACTCCTGCAGCAGGGACCGGGGCTGGGGCATGAGACCTGCTCTTGGCCTGGCCGCAGGGACCGTTATCACCACTCACCACGCCACTTCCTGTCATGTATCCTTGCCAATGCCGTGTCAAGCCCATCTTGCATTTTTCAGGTGTATGCAACACCATTTCCTGAGCCAGATCATTCGCTGGTGCTGCGCAACAGCCTCCAAGCTGAGAGCTCTTTGATAAAGTTTCCCTGGCGTTATTGGGACCCCAGACTTCCAGAGGAGGGATAGAAAGTGATTTTCTGCTCAGTGCTGGAGGGACAGTCCACCGCTTTCTTAGGGAGCTCCAGTACTTCACAAAGCAGGGCAGGTTTTGTGGGTTTATCTAAGTAGAGATCTGCTCTGCCAGTAAAATATACATACATGTGTATGCATATAAATGGAATCATCCCCTAACCCCACACAACTGAGCCCCAGATGAATTTCCAACCCTTCCTCTCCTCTCCAGGGTGGGGGAGGCAGTAGGGAGGTGCTAGGAGCCCGGCTCGGTGCACAGGTGGCGGGTCTGTCAGTCTCTGCTTAGCCTCAGCCCAGCTCACCGTAAATAATGCGGCCTGACAAGATTTCTCCTTTCCTCTCGCCTTTCTCCTAACCCTTTCAGCCCCACTGGCTTACATCATCCTTGTTGGATTTAAATAGCTAACTGGGCCATGTTCTCCTGGAAACCAACCACCGGATTAGCTACCTCCCAGCCAGCCTCTCCCTGCTGAAAGGCCGAAGATAGGGCTCTGGGGCCAATGGCTGCCAGAGCCGGGCTGTCGCTGAAGTCCAATGGGTTTTCTGTCACTAAGGGAGGGGAGGACACGGAGGCACAAGAGGTCTTGCTGTGTGGGGCAATGTGTGCATGCCTAGGCAATGAATTGTTTTGTGTTAATCTTAACTCTGTCCTCGGTATAAAGGGAAAAGATTCTGCATAGCCTTCGTTCCCTCCTATTCAACAATGGGATTAAACAATCAGACTCAGTGGTTAACTGATGGAATAATTCCAGTTCAAAGGAAAAACAGAAATAAAGGATGGATGGGAAATCTCTAGAAACTACAGCCTTCCCCTTTTATTTTAAGGATAAGTTAGTTACATCCTTGGGGCTGTGAGACGTGGCATAAATATCAAGCTGAGTTTAATCTCATTGTGCTTGGCAATGAACGCTTAATTATTTTAACATTTTTATAGTAATGAATTATGAGTTAGGCTGTCTGCTAAGATGTCATTGTCTTCACTAGAGCTCTTGCAAAGAAAAAGGCTCTAAGAGAAAACTGAGGAAGGTAAGAGTGGGACTAATGTAAACCACAGCAATCATATCAGCCTAGAATTTTAATTAAATAGATTTAAAAGCTCCGAGAATCATCTATACCAATAACAGGCTAAAAGTTACAAGGCTGTGTCAAATCCCACAATCACAGTTCTAAGGAAAACTAGAAAATCTTAGACACATATGCAATTTGCAGAACAAGAGCACACACTTAGCAGGGGAGGGGACAGAGCGAACCCAGGCTTCCAGCTCAGACAAGAGCACCAAGATCTTTGGATGAGGTATAAGAGAAAGTATTATGGAATTTATATAAGCATGTACACCTGACAAAGAAATCAAGCCACCATCAATTTAAAAAATAAAAATAAAGTTGAAAGCTCATTCTGTTTTACAAAGAATGAAACTAACCTCTGCAAAGACACTTACTTGTATGACAAAATACATAGGGAAGACTCTGCCTATCCACACAGTTATCTAGAAGATAATTCAGGCCTTTTTTTTTCCAGAGAATAAACCTTGCCAAGCCAGTACTGGGTATTTCCACAAATAGAGTCAAACACATCAAAGAACTATATCCGGGAACACGTTGGTGATAGTTATAAAAATAATTCCCTTTGGATATAGCTGAGGCTACTAGATGGAATATATTTATAATCCTACCAACACCTGAACATAGGCTGCCAGATCTTAAAACAAAATCACATGACTACTTTATTCCAAATAATTAATATATAACTGTGTTGGTTACTTTTTTCTTGTTGCTGAGACAAAAATACCCAATGACCAAAATTAGGGAAGGAAAGGTTTATTTATCTCACAGTTCATGGAAGTCTCAGTCTATACTCAGCTGGCTCCAAGACAGGGTGGCATGGCAGAGGGGCAACAGTTCATGGCAGCAAAAGCAACAAGCGCAACAAGAGCAAAAGGGGAGGAGTGAGAGAGAAGACTCTTTCTGTCCCTTGTATGTAGGCTACCCATCCTAGGGTGGGTGCAGCACTCATACCCATAATCCCAGTATTGGACCATGAATCAGTCACAAACTCTAGAATCCTACCCCCCCATGACTGCATGAGGCTTTGGGGGGACATCCAGACACAAACCATAACAATAACTGATGAGTTACTGAAATTTTGCTTTGGTGTTTACCAAATTAAATGTGATTTTCTTTGTTGAGATGTAATAATGGTGGGCACATTACAGTATTAGTCACATTTTAAAATATTTTTGGATATCTAAACTAACTCACAGGTATGAAAGTCTACGTGCCATTTGATCCAATAATTACACTTAGAGAAATTTATTCTATAGATATGCTATACATAAGCATTGTTCCTAATTGCAAAAGATTGCAAACCAAAAGTTCTTTGTAAAGAGCTGATAGGAACATCATGCTCTGTCCATGCGAAGGAAGACTGCACGAGTCTGTGCCCAAAATAAAGGCAGCACTGCCCATCTCTGCAATCCATTATGAAGAGATGAAAGCAAGGGGAAGAATTGAGAGTACAGCATGCCGCCACCTGCCTGGGGATTGAACCCAGGGGCCTTCGCACTGAGCTACATCCCCAGCTCTCCCACCCCTTTTTGATAGGGGCCTGCTAAATCACTACATTGCCCAGGCTGGGCTTGAACTTGTGATCCTCCTTCCTCCATCGCTCAGAGTGTTGGGAAATCAGGTGTTTTCTTGGTCTGGCTTAGAAATCTCCATATCATAATCACTGTATCAAAACACTGTATGACTCTAAGGAGATCTTTTGGAAATGCTAGCTCACTACCCAATGTTTCCAGTTCCCTGCAATATGCAAGAATAAGTCTGTGTGCTAAACAAAGCCAATTTAACACTCTGAGTGTATCTTCTTTCAGCTTAGAAGGTGGAATTCCATTTCACCTCAAAGTGGTTTGAAATTTGCTATTGATGTGGCCAGGGGACTTCAACCCTTGACCTATCAAAAAGGCCCTGTGTTACTTCACTTAGCAGGAAAGTAAGGACTGCTACAGATTCATGGCAATGGGTTAGCAAGGACACAGAGCAGAGACACGGTGAGCTAACTCCAACGAAGAGAGGCAAGCCTAGAGGCATTAAAATGGTCCTGCCTGAGCTACCTAATATGTTATTGGCTGATGACCAAACACTGTCACGTCATTCTCTAGATGTTTCACATTTTTGGAGCCCATTTCCTAACCTAAAGTGCAAGTTTTCAAAGCAAAGAGAACCTTTTCTCTTTGCTCAGTTTGGGTCTTGAAAGTGCTCCAAAGGCCCATGTGCTAAAGGCTTAGTTGCCAGGATGAAATTATTAGAAGGTGATGGGAAATAAAAAGCTGTTTCTAGTGGGAGCTATTAAACTATGCCCTTGACGAGGACTGTGGGACCTCAGTCTCTTCACCTGCCCTCTGTGTCCTGGTCAGAAAGTGCATGGTTTATTGTTCACTGTGTTCTTCTCACTGCCTGCAATGGGGCTCACCAATCAGGGAGTGAAACCTCCAAAACTGAGCCCAAATAGACCTTATGTCTTTATAAGCTGATCATCTCAGTGTTTTGTTATAGTAACAGAAACCTAACCCACTCCTCTCCTTTCTGCTGTATCTCCTCCTTCTTTTATCCTCACAGTACTGAGCAAATGTGAAGAAAAAAAAGGGAGGAAAGGGTGGATGGGCAGAAGCATTCCTGGCTCCAGTGGAGTTGTTAAAGTACACATAAGTAAGGTGTGCATTCAGCTTAAAGTAAAGCTAAGTTTTCTGAATGTTAGCCTTTGGACAGTATGTCTAGAGGAGTTATATACCAGACTGATGAGTGTAAGCATGGTTTCCACACATCAGTTCGCTTCAGGAGTCACTGAGCATACAGACTGAGCTCGCTGACTCTTCCTGGACTTCACGTGGTCACAGGGTGAGAGGAAGAGCACTTTCCTGTGGTTCCCGTCTGAGTTTGGAGCCGGCTCCTCCACATCTCGCCGTGCAACCTTGAGCAAGTATTTAACTCCTTGTGTTCCATTTTCCTCCTTTAGAAAATGGGGCTATTGCAAAGACTAAACTAAACATATAAAAACACACACATTAGTACATTAATATAGGTGTGTTCTTAGCCTACAGAGAATATATGTGATAAATATTACCTAGTATGATTATAAATATCACTAAATTATGTAAGATTTTCCCCACCTTAGTAAGTAGTGACCTTAACAATGGAATCACAATTCTGCCCTTGGCACAAGCATTGTCTGTGCTCTGGTTAATGATAGTATGTGCACTATTAGGCTAAATGATGTTGTTTATTAAAGATGGGATTTATTCTACATCCTGGTCGCCATACAATCGAGATGACCCTCCAAGAAAAAGACCTCAAAGCATTGCACATACAGGGATGTTAGTCATTAAAATGTGCTTACAGGAAAATGCCATTTCCTGCCATGAATATCACAAGAGAAGGAGTTCATGAGGCTGGCCTTGGGAAGGCAGTAGTTGCAGAAGGTAGCATCATCTTTTGGAAACACTGACTGCTCTCATCATAGGCAGAGTGATCCTGCATCAGTATATTATCTTTTTCCAATGGACTCATCCATCTAACGTGAATTCAATTTAGAGATTGCTGCCAGACAGAATTAAATATATTAGTTTGAAAAATTACAGGGAACATGTGTTTATAACAGTTTCATTTCAATCGCATCAATTTTCTAAGCTTTTATCTTTTAAGAGTCCTAGAGGTCCTTCTGACAGGGCGTGGCTCCTGAACAGACTGTGTACTACACTGTATGTGGCAAGAAAGCACCCCAGAATGTTTCATTTGGGGCCAACCAAATGAAATAACTGAACAAGGAGGCTGCTGCAGATGAGAAATGTATGAAATATCACTACAGACGTTTCCACAAGGAATCATTCCATCCCCGTTTATTGTTAATTTATTTCTTCTGGGGAGGTCAGGTCACAGCAAAAGGGTTATGATGGACGTGATTAGTGAGGCTTCAAATATTATAAATGAAGATGCTAGTTGTGATTAAGATTCTGATACAAGAAACAATGCCCGTCTTTAGAAAGTGCCCACTATTGTCTAGGATTTACATGAAGTACTCTACATATACCATATGTTTCCTTATTCATGACAGTGCTGCTGGATTTATCTTATACATGATGAAATTAAAACTCAGAAAAATGCTGTGAGAGTAAAATAAGTTGCTCAAGCCCCACCCCAGTCTGGTTGACCAGAAAGCCCATGTTCTTTTGCATCCTACCAGCCTGTCAAGTGTAGCAGGAGAACTGGGACTGTAAATTATTACTGTGAAATATATTGTCTTTTCCCAGTGTATCTTCAGAAATATTCCCTTAGCATAAACCCAATCATTTAACAAATATTGACATTAAAAAATAAGCACATTCTGTAATCCCAGCATTCGGGGAGGTTGAGGCATGAGGATCAGAAGTGTGGTCCCAGCCTGGGTAAGTTAGTGATTTAATGAGTCCCTGCTTCAAAATAAAAAATGAAAAAGGGCTGGGAATATAACAGTGCAAAAATACTGGATTCAATTCCCAGGAAAACACACACACACACACACACACACACACACACACACACCACAGTCACCTTAGGACCATTCTCTATTTTTAAAAGGTATCCTGGGGATGGGGCATATTAGTTTTTATGAAAAACCTTCCCCCTGGAAACGCCAGTTGTCTTAATATTTGTGAGGAGAGTTAACCTCCTCACTTTGTATTAATTTTTAAAATCAGAACAAAAAATTAGAGCGTAGAACTGAAAAGTATCCAAAATCAGCTAAGAATGAGATTTTTATAACAAAAATAAACATTAGGAGAATAAAATGCAAAAGTACAATATGTACATGAGTTCTGAAAGAGAAACTAGCAAGAATGTAATATTCAAAAAGTTAATAGCTGAGGGTATTCTAGAATTGAAACACAAACCCTCCAACTGAAGAAGCACAACAAACACTGAGTAGAATAAATACAGTAAATCCTATTTAAATACTGTGAAATTGTAGAGCTCAAAAATAAACCTTAAAAGCCGGATGTGGTGGCACAAGCCTTTAATCCCAGAACTTGGGAGGCAGAGGCAGGAGGATTGGTGTGAGTTCAAAACCAGCCTGGGATACAAAGTGTGTTCAAGGCCAGCCTGAACTGCATAGTGAGACCCTGTCTCAAAAAATAGGGCTGGGGATTTAGCTCAGTGGCATAAGCACCTGCCTGGCAGGCGTGAGGTTGTGAGTTTGATCCCCAGTACCAAAATAAAATAAAATAAAAATAAACCTTAAAACAACTTAAAAACATCTGTTTAAAAAAAGGCACACTATGAAAGGTTTGTAGACTGAGAGTTGACATCTCAGTAGCAAGAATTAAAGTCAAAACGTAATAAAAAAATGCTTTCAGAACCATTGACCTAGAATTCTGCACCCAATTAAACAAACATTCAAAAGTGATGGTGAAATTAAGACGTTTTGAGATAAGGACTAAGAAAATGTTCCAGTCACAGATTCTTTTTTTTTTTTTTTAAAAAAAAAAAAAAAAAAAAAAAAAAAAAAAAAAAAAAAAAAAAAGGAACCCACGAGGTAAGAGTCAAGAAGCAGTAAATCAGCCATGAATAACCTGAAAATGAAATTAAGAAAGCAATTACTTTACTGCTAAAATTGAAAAGTACTTAAAAATAAATTTAATAAAAGAAATATAGAAATGATCAAGATGTGATATGTATATGTGCAAATCCCCAGAGACGAATGTCATTACTATGTGTTACAAATGTATATTTATAAAAAACATTAAAATTTGTACTCCAAAAGCCATAAGATATTGTTGAAAGAAATCAAAGACTTTCTTGACCAGGTATTGTGGGACACACTTGCACTTTTCATTACACAAGAGGCTGAGGCAGGAAGATCCAAATTTGAAGCCAACCTGAGCAACTTAGTGAGACTCTGCCTCAAAATGAAACTTTTTAAAGGGGTTGGGGATAAAGTTCAGTGGTTAAGTGCTTGTCTAGCACATAGGTAGCCTTGGGTTCAACCCTCAGTACTTAGAAAAAGATACTTATTTTAATAGAAAGACATCCCATGTTCATGGATTGAAAGGCTCATTGTTCTGTTTTTCAGTACTGGACATTCAAAACCAGAGCCCAGGTTCTTCAAGCTGTGCTACACTCCCAGACCTTTTAAAAATGTTTTATTTTGACACAGGGTCTGACTAAGTGAGACTTATTGTTAATGGCAATACTCCCACATTCATTCACAGATTCAATCTCTACCAAAGTTCCAGCTGGCTTTTGGAAATGTAAAGGACGAGGAATAGTCAAAACAATCTCTAAAATGAAGAATCAAGTTGGAAGATTCACAGTTCCATGTTTTAAAACTTTTAATTTGGTACCATCTTAAAAACAAACATAAACTTGCAATTTCAGCTACTTGGGAGGCTAAGACAGGAGGATTTCAGTCTGCACAGCTTAGTGAGACCCTGTTTCAATTTCCCCAAAGAAAGAGAGTGATGCTGGGCTGTAGCTCAGTAGTAGAACACTTACCTCACACGCACAAAGCTCTGGGTTCGAAACCAATAATGCACACACACAACATATAGATGAATGAAATAGATTTACCACCCAAAAATATTTTATCTTTAAAATAATATTTTCATTTTAAAAACAAATGTTTTTATTTTCAGAAAATTTACTTTTATTAAATAGTAGTATTATTTATTTTTACTGAATAATATTTCTATTTAATAAAAATATTTTATGTTAACAAAAGCTCATTTTTATTAAATATATTACATTTTATTCTATTTATCCTGCATTTACTATCAATTGATTTTTCATGAGGACATAAGACACTAAGTATGGAAAGAAGTATTTTATTCAGCAAGTGGTACTGGAATAACTGGATAGCCAAAAGAATGAATTAGGGAAACGCCAGCCCATTCCCATGAGTAGGTGTCATTTGTGGACTGCAGGGGAGGAGAATAAGAAGCCAAGCCCACCCTGCAAGTCAGTACCATGCATGGGCTTCTGTGGGGAGAACCAGACACCAGCCCCTTCTGGCACACAGGTTGAGAGACAAAAAGAGCTAAGGTCCCCCCACTACCATCACTATAAGTGACTGGCTGATCTGGAGAAACACAGGCTGCAATGATAGCTATTGAGGTAAAATACAACTTAATGCTTGTAGTGTTTAGTGTTTCACTGACTTTGCAGGTCTAAAGCCAGTAGTCTGATCATCTATTCAGAGGATAACAACATGCAATGTAGCATCTATGGGGGATCTCCTTCTGAAGGTGGTAGCCACTGTTAATCCCCTATTATCTTATTTTGAAGTCCTGTATCATTTTCATTGTTTTGCTTGGTTTGGTTTTATTCTGCTTTGTCTTGTTTGATTTTATTATATCTGATGGCATGAGCAGCTATTTCAAAGGTAACAAGATATATTACAGTAGCCATTTTGGATTTACTATTACCTTGTTTTGAAGTCCTTTATTGCATTCATTGTTTTGTTTTTATTGGTTTTATTCTGTTCCATTTCATTTGATTTTTGATATGTCTGAAGATATGGGCAGATGTTCTGAAGACAAGAGACATTATGGTAACTATTGTTGATTTCCTATGATCTTGTTTTGAAGTCCTGTGTCACAGTTTTGTTTTGATTGGCTTTATTCTATTTTATTTTGCTTAGTTTTAATATCTTTAAAATAAAAACTACCAAAAACAGAAAAAGAATGAATTAAGAACCCCTTTTCACTCCATACACCAAAGTTAACTGAAAACACATTGTAGTTGTAAATGTTAGACCTACAATCATAGAATTCTTTTTAAAAACCCTCAGGGATAAAGCTTCATTACTTTAGGTTAGGCAAATTCTTCTTAGATATGACATCATGAGTATAAGCAACCAGAGGAAAAAAACACTTGAATGGAAATTTATCAAAATTTGAAACTTTCTGCTTCAAAAAAACGCACTGAAAAAATGAAAAAATAATTTATGGAATGGAGAAGAAGTGGCGTGTAATTGTGTATCAGGTGAGGGACTTGTATCTACACTATATAAAGAACTCTTACAACTCAGTAATAAAAAGACAATCCAATTGTAGAGTGAGTAAAGGGTCTGAATCTCCAAAGAAAACATGCAAATGGCTAAAAGACACATGAAAAGATGCTTCTGTAACTTTAGTCACCAGGGAACTGGAAACCAAAACCACAAAGACAAGCCATTTCACACATACATACTTAGAAAAGCTGTAATCAAAAGGTACTCGTTGGTGAGGGTATGAAGAAATGGGGAGACTGCTGGTTGTACTGTAAAATGATACGGACTGTCAAGGACAATCTGGGAGTCCCTCAAAAGGCTAAGTTACCATCTGACTTAGTAATGCCTCTCTTACATACATACCCAAAAGAAATGAACTATGTATGTCCACACAAAAACTGCCACAGAAGTATTCATAACAGCCAAAATGTGGAAAACAGCCCAAATGTCCATCATCTGATAAATGAGTAAGCAAAATGTGGTATAACTATACAGCTATTCATCTATATAAAGGAATGAAATACTGATGCATATTACAACATTGGGGAACTTTGAAAATGCTATGAGGAAAGACATCAGTAAGAAAAGATCATACGTATGACTCCATTCCTCCAAAACACTTACAATAGGTAACTTTATGGAGATGGAAAGTAGATTACTGGTTGCCTGAGACTGAGAGGGTAGGGGAAAATAACTGCTGATTTCTTCTGGGACTAATGAAAATATTCTATAATTAATTATGCAGGTGGTGGTACAATTCTGAGTATACCAAACACTGCTGAATTGTTTAATGTGTTCATTTGAATTGGATCACAAGTTCGAGGCCAGCCTGGGCTACATAGTGAATTCACAGCCTGCCTATACCACATGGGAAACCCTGTCAGATAGATAGATAGAAAGATAGATAGATAGATAGACAGATAGATAGAAAAGCAGTGGAAGATCATTGGTAAATGTGTAGAAAAATCTAAGTAAGTATTCACTATATGAGACAATAATAACAAAACCACTAGCTGAGGTTATTATAAATAGAACTTTAGATACTAGAAATAATATGTGAAGAGAAATGAAGAATGATTACATAAAATATCCTAACATCTTTATTTCATTCTAAAAGAAGGGTATTGAACATACAAGATTGTTGAACAGCATGTTTGTTAAATTTTAAAATAAGTATTAAAAAAATAGAAATACAATCATTTGAAGGACATTAGTCAGTTGCATAGAAGGTAGAAAAGGGAAAAATGATGAATAGGTAGTATGAAATAAGATTAAATAATAAATCTATCATAGCATAAGCAACAAAATAATCACAATAATGTAAATGGACTGAATTAAAGACAGAGATTCAGATTTAAATTGAGTGAAGACTGACTTAATTTAAGTAAATCTGGCTATATGCTGATTTAAAAGTTGTACTGTATATTTGTTCTTAGCAATTAAAATAAAATTACCCCTGAATATTTTTTCTTTGTCTTGTTCTTGACTTTAAATGTGATGCCTTTACATTTCATCATTTAGAATAATATTTGTAATAGGTTTTGGTAGATACCCTTTCACAGGTTAAGAAATTTTTCTTCTATTCGTAGTTCTCTAAGAGAAATTATACTCAGAATACTGAAGGGAAAATAATTGTTCAGTTAGAATTCCATACACAGTTAAGCTAACATTTAAAAGCAAAGTTGAAATTAAAATACAATACAACCTTGGTTTCTGAGCATAATTCATTCTGGAAACATGCTTGTAATTCAAAGCACTTGTATATCAAAGTAACCTGTACTTACCTTTGAAAAGCTTTGTGGCTGATATGAAGGAGATGAGAGAGGAGGGTTATTGTGTAGGATGACTTGCACTGTCACTAATGGAATCACTGCTATCTATTGGATCAATGGAAACTTTTTCTTTTCATGCAAATTTAACAAGGAACCTAGCCAATGACACTTGCTTTTGCCTTCTTTAGAAGAATTCACAATAACGGGACATTGCATTGTCATTAAACAGAATCATAGCTCACACTGCTCCAACCTTTTTCAGGTGATGTTTTCTACAAAAATGTTTGCTGTTTTCCACACTTTACTCATCTCCCTAAACTCATTTGAAGTGAAGGATTCCTCAACATTTTTCTCTTCCTCCTCTGCAGATAAGATCTGCAGCAGCATAAGCTGCTGTTGGGCGACAGTTTCTCACACCTGAGAGACAACGCGGTATTATACACGTGTCCAATTTAGTTCACTTAACGGTATGGTCTCAATGTGCATCCATTTACCTAGAAATGTCTCAAGTTTGTCCTTCTTTGTGACTGAGTAGTAGTCTATTGTGTAGAAAAAAACCCACATCTTCTTTATCCATTCATTGGTTGATGGGCACTGGGCTGCTTCCAAGATATATCTATGACAAACTGTGCCATTATAAACATGGGTGTGTATATATTGCTATGATGTGATGCTTTTAATTCTTTTGGGAATATACCAAGAAGGGGAATAGGTGGTTTGAATGGAACCTCTAGTTTTAGATTTGAGGAATCTCCACAGTGATTTGTATGGTGGTTGTACTAGTCTACACTTCCACCAACAGTGGAGAAGAGTTTCTTTTTCCCCACATCCTTGCCAGCATTTGTTATTGATTGATTTCTTGATAAAAGTCATTCTTTCTGGGGTGAGATAGAATCCCAACATTGTTTTAACTTGCATCTCTTGAATGACCAGGATATTGAACATTTTTCACATATTTATTTGCTGTTTCTACTTCTTCATCAAAGAAGTGTCTAGTCATTTCAGATCCCCATTTTTGGATTGGGTTTTTAATTTTAGTAATCTGATGTTTTTAAGTCCTTTACATACTCTAGATAGTAGGCATTTGTCTGAGAAATAGCTGGCAAAAAATTTTCCCCACACTGTGGGTTGTCTCTTCACCCTGATAGTGGTTTCTCTTGCTGTGCAAAAACTTTTTAATAAGATGAGATCCCAGTTGTTGATTGTTTGTGATAGTTCCTGTACTATCAGGGTTTTGTTTATAAAGTCTTTGCCTACACCAAGGACTTCAAGAGTTCTACCCATTCTATCTTCCAGGAGATTTAGTGTTTCTGTTTTAATATTTAGATCCTTGATCCATTTCTATTTTAGTTTAGTGCATGGTGAAAGATACGCATCTAGTTTTAATCTTCAGCATGTGGAAAGCCAGTTTTTCTAGCATCATTTATTAAAGAGGCTGTCTTTCTTCCAGCGAACATGTTTGACACCTTTGTCAAAGACAAGGTGGCTGAGTGTGTCTGGAATAGTTTCTGCATCTTCTAATCTGTTCCATTGATCCTCAGGTGTTTTTGGGGTTTGGTTTTGTTTTAGTTTTTTGCCTGCATATGCTGTTTTTAGCACAGTAGTTTTGTAGTACAATTTAGAGTCAGGGGTTGTGATCCCCACTGCTATTCCTTTGTTGCCCAGAATTGCCTTTGCTATTCCAGTTCTTTTCTGGCTCCAAGTGAATTTTAGTATTGTTTTCTCTAATTCTGTGAGATATATGTTGGAATTTTGATCAGGATTGATTAAATCTGCATTACAATTTTAAAAGTATGGTCATTTTCACTAAACTTTTCTTCCTATCCAAAAGCAAGGGATATCATTCCATTTTCTAATATCCTCTTCAATCTCCTTTTTCAGAGTACTGTAGCTTTCAACAAAGAGGTCTTTTACTTTCTTTGCTAGAATTGATTCCTAGCTATTTCATTTTTCTGGATGCTATTGTGAAAGGTGTTTCTTCCCTAATACCTCTCAATGGGTTTCTTATTTGTGTATAGGAATGCTATTGATTTTTGAGTGTCGACTTTGTATCCACTACACTACTGAGTTTGGTTATTAAAGCTAGATGTCTTTGGTGGAGTTTTGGGGGTTTTCCACGTACAGTATCTTGTCATCTGCAAACAGCATCCTTCCCTATCATTGTTCCTTTAATTTCTTTCTCTTGGCTAATTGGTCTGGCTAAAGTTTTCAGAACTATATTGAACAAGAATGATGACAGTGGACCTCCTCAGCTTGTTCTTGGTTTTAGAGGGAAAGCTTTCAGTTTTTATCCACGTAGTGCGATGCTGGCTTTGGTTTGTCACAGATGGCTTTTACCAAATTGAGATAAAGACCATCTATTCTTATTTTCTGTAGGGCTTTTATCATAAATGGGCGTTGAACTTTGTTAAACACTTTTTCTGCATCTATTGAAATCATCATATGGTTTTTGTCATTGGCTCTGTTAATGTGGTATATTACATTTATTGATTTAAGTATATTGAACCATCCCGGCATCCCTTGGTCATGGTAGATAATCTTTTTTATGATTTGCTACATTCTGTTTGCCAGTATTTTATTGAAGATTTTTGCATCTATGTTCATTAGGGAAATTGGCCTGTAGTTCTCTTTTTTGGTTGGATCCTTCTCTGGCTTTGGTATCAGGGTAATGCTTGCTTTTAGGAATGAATCTGAGAGTAGTGGTTCCTTGTCAATTTCATTAAAGAGTTTGAGGAGTAGTGGCATTAGATCTTCCCTAAATTTCTTGTAAAACTCAGCAGTGCATCCATCAGAGCCTGGGCTTTTCTTTTTTTTTTTTTTTTTTTTTTTTTTTTTTTTTTTTTTTTTTTTTTTTTTTTTTTTTTTTTTTTTTTTTTTTTTTTTTTTTTTTTTTTTTTTTTTTGGTAGGTTTTTAATTACATCTTCAATTTAGTTAATTTATATTTACTTATTTAGATTTGTTTTTATCTTCTTGGTTCAGCTTTGGTAATTCATATGTATCTAGGAATCTGTTCATTTTTGCTATGTTTCCTATCTTATTAGAATATAGGTTCTTGAAGTAGGTATTGATGACCTTCTGGATATCTACAGTATCAGTTGTGATTTCACCCTTTTCATTCCTAGTTGCATGGATTTCAGTCTTTTTTTTTCATTTCTTATAAGGTTGGCTAATGATTTGCTGGTTTCATTTAATTTTTTAGAGAACCAACTCTTCAATTCATTGATTATTATTCTTTGCCTGACCTAGCAACTGCTGGATTGATTTTTTTTGGCCCTTTGCTGTTTTTAGGAAATCTTTTCATGATTGCTAACCACAATCCTGTCTTTTATATCTGATATTCCATCCTCATATTGGCTTGTTCTGCTGTGTATACTTTCAATGGAATTTTTAATCTGCTGGGTATCTGAATCTGTTTTGTGGGTTCCATTTGTTTCCAATGTTGAGCTTCATGGTTTCCATCATTTTCCTAAGTTCCTCTATTTTTTTTTCACGTGTGCCTGCTCTTGAGTGACAAACCATGTCTTTCATTATTGTCACCATCGCTGTAGTTACCTGAGAAGTTATTTCTGATTTGATGTTTTTTAGGCCCTCATTCATTTGCTTTGTTACTTCTGCTGTTACCACTTCACAGAGTCTAGGTGAGTGGCTTTCAAATTGTTCCGTCTCATTGCTCCTTGGGTTTGCCTTTAGTGAGCTGGAAGTCTCAGGTTGCATCTTGCTTTGGGTTTTCTCATTCTCTTTTCTTTTTCTTTTTTTTTTAAGTTTAATTACTGGGTTGATACTTATAAATTGCTTATGGCATGTAGCTTTGTTGCTAGTATTTAGAACCCTTAGGAAATGACTGCTTCTCAGAGGTGTTTTCCAGGTGTAGCTGTTCTTGGGTTTTGCATCTGTTGCAAGATCCTACCTCTTCTATTTATTTGGGAAGAGAAGTTGCTGCCTGCTTGGCTCAGGCTGTGGTCCTTTAGCACTAGCATATAGTATGTTTTATGACCCTTAGGCAATCTCAGTCTTGGTATACTAGCAAGAACAACTGATTTGAACAATTATATCACCTTGTTAAAAGTGGTACAATCAACAATCGTGATAGCATCAAAAACTGCCTAGAAAATGACAAAGTGTGGTAACTACTAATTTTCCACCTTTAACCATATGAACTAGGTTTGCGGTTATATAACAAAATCTAAAGTGAACCAGAAAATTACATAAAGTAAATAAGACTTCAATATGGTGATTTTACCTTCAAGGGAGAAAATTTTAAAGGAATTAGGGGGGGGAGAAATAGAGACATAGAAGAAGAGGAAAACAGAAGCAAGACTGGAGGACAAAGGAAGATTATGTGAACTTTGGAAACTGGTGAAGACAACAGCAGGGAAAGAGAAAAGGAAGAAATAAAAACAAGAACAGAACAGAACAATAATTTAAAAACTAGAGACCATGTTCACATTCATATAAAAACAAGAAGAAATAATCAAGAGAAAACAAAACACAAGAAGAAAGAGAAAATAAGAGAATAAATGTCCACTTCAAGGTGCAGCTCTGCTGTTACGATACACAATGTGAGCAGACAGGACCCAGATCCGAGTTTATTAATCCCAGCAAGCCAGCTGCAGCTTTACACAGGATGGTAGATAATACCAGCAACCCTGCACCTTTAGTTCCACTGATGTTCAGGCTGGTTTCTGGCTGTGAGGATGAAGCCAGGTTTGTTCAGCCTGCAATAGTCCATGTGCCTTCTGATGGCTTGAACTCGGCTCCCTGACTGCCTACCGACTTGAACTCGACAGCCTGACCCTGTCACTGAGAGTCACTAGATGGAGCTATCCAGTAGCTGTTCTGAGTTCTGAACTCGGTTGGTCCTTCTTCAAGATGACTACCAGCTAATTCCCCTCTCCTGGGAGGCAACCAAACCTGAAAACTCACCAGTCATTGCAGTCTGCTGTGTCCACTGCTCTGTTTCACTGCAGTATTTCTCTGTGGAGGCCTCTTACTATACCTCTGCAGGTTCATATGCCCCCTCCCCCACAGTGATTCCAGGCTCAGGGAGAAAGAGCTACCTGCCACCTCCTTCTTAGTTGAAGTCTTTCTCTTCACTCTCCCTGTTGGCTTTGATTCTCACTTCGGATTCTTCCTGGGCCCTGGGGAACCACTTCCCTCCTTCTTCTCTTCCTTATATTCCTATATTCCAGTGTCTGGATATCAAATCTTGGAAAGGCTCTTTTTTTGCTCTGTTGTTGGGAGATGGTCACCTACAATCCTACAGCAAGAGAGAGAGAGAGAGAGAGCAACAGACAGACAGAGATTGGGAAGACCGTTTCCTCAGCTGTGATCATGTGACATTCAGTGCCTCTTACTACTTATACTGCAAGACATCACTGTTATCAAGTCAAAATTTATTAGAAAATTTTGCTCATCTTGGAGAACTCTCACAGCACAAATTACTCACAACCCATGGTTTTACTGAATATAACATTTATAATACTACTAAAAAAAAAACTATAAGGTACCTAGAAATAAATCCAGCAAACGATGTAGAGAGCTCTAAAACTTCATTGATAGAGCTAAAGAAAACCTACACATAAATGGAGAGACACACCCTGTTCATTAATGGAAAGACAACAGTTTAATAGCACCAGTTTTCCTAAATTTACACTATAAATTTAAGACATTTTGTGAAAATTCCCCATGGAATTTTTTTCACTGACTTTGATAAGCAGATCAGAACAAAACCTATTAGAAGAACAGTGGACCCAATGATAAACAGAACAATTTTGAAGCAGTACAAAAAAATAGGCTTTATCCTAACAGATAATAAGATTTACAGTAAATCATAGTATTCTGATATTATTTTGGGAAGAAATAGATCAATGGGACATATTTTCTGAAAAACTTAGAAATAGGAACTTGGAATGTGACAGAGGCAACATTATAGATCAACAGGGAAAAGATGACTATTTAATAAATGACACTAGAACTTTTTTAAGGTGGAGTTTATTGATGAACTTGATTTGAAGGAGGGGCAGTGGTGTGGAAAGTTTCCACAGTGCAAAGAATGGTGGCTGTTTCCTGTCTTCCCAGCACCCAGGAGGCTGAGGCAGGAGGATCACCATGAGTTTGAGATCAGCCTTGGTTACATTGTGAGACCCTTCCTCAAAAAAGAGTATTTGTTCCACCACTCATCCAGGAGATCATGATTTGGGCTATGTTTCACCCAGAGCCATTGAGGATAAGGCATTTGTCAGCCACTATGTCTTCAAATTCATCAGCATTATGCTTGGCAAAGCTCTTCTTCTTTGAGATATGCGTCTTCCAGCAGCCAAGGAACTTGAACTTGGTCCTGCACAAGGCCTCAATCATGAGTTCATTGTTCTGAGGTGTATGCAGATGGATGTGATGGCCCTGTCCAACATGAACCCTTGCCACTGTCCCCTGAGGCTTCCCAAAGGTACCCACATATCTGGAACCTAGAACTTTCAGCTAATATTTTCAAAAGGAAAAATTAGATTCATGTGTCACTGCATGAACAAAAATAAACTTAAGAAATATTAAGAAAAAGCTGCAAACTATTCCTTTAAAAATATTTATATGATCTCCAAGAAGGGCAGGATTTCTTCAAGATAAAAGACAAAAATCATCATGAAAAAGTGATAAATTGAACTATATAATTTAGAAAAGTTTCCTAACAACAAATGTTTCTAACAGTAAAAAGACAAACACAGGCTCGGGTAAAATAGAACCAGGACACTCTCACATTTCCAACAAAGGATTTTTATCCAAAATGAACACTAAATTCTTATAAATAAGCAAGAAAAAGAAAAGAACATTAAAATGCAACTTACAAGATCAATTAGCAGAAGACATTTGATGTTCTAGAGACCCAAAAAACTGTTCGATCGAAAGTCAAGATGAAAATTAAAACAAATATAATTTGCATGCTTATTACAGTAGGAATTTTTTAAAAACTCTGATGATACCAACAGAAGTAAAAACTTCTTTCACTGCCACTGGGAGTGTGAAAGGGTTTAACCACAGAAGAGAACAAGTTGGCAGCACCTGGTAAAGTTAATACTTAAACTGTGGCCAACAATTCTACTTCTCTGTCAAAAAGTCCCCAAGAGACTCACTGGCTTAAGGAGATATGAAAGTAAGAATGTTCTTGTCAGTATTCTGTGAAATACAGCGAAAAAAAAAAAAAAGAGAGAGAAAGGAAAGGAAAGAAAAAAAAAGTAGAAACAAGTTACCTGACCTACAGGAGTGAAGTAGACAAAGTAGATTATTCATGTAGTTCAATACTGCACAGTCATTAAAATGAGTGAACCAGATCTATGCCACTCCAGTGGATAAATCTAAAATACATAATGATAAGTGTCCTGGTTACTTTTTCTTGTTGCTGAGACAGAACACTTAAAGCTCAAAATGAAGGAAGGGAAGGTTTATTTAGCTTACAGTTTTTGGAGGTTTCAGTCCATACTCAACTGGCTCCAAGGCAGGGTGGTGTGGCTGAGGGGCAGCTGTTCATGGTGGCTACACCAGATACCAAAAGTGACTGGAGCAAAAGGGGTAAAAGGGAAAAGCACGGCTCCTCCCCTCCCTTATATTGTATGCCGACTACTGTCCCTGGGCGGGTGCAGCACTCACACCACCAATTCCAGTGCTAGAAAACCAGACAATCACAAACACTAGATTCAGGCACCTCCATGACTGCATGAGGCTTTGTGGGGACACCCAGACACAAACCATAACAATAGGCTAAAATAATACAAAATAAATACATATATGTTATAATTTACATAAAATTTGAAATGCACAAAACAATAGTGCATATCATTTACCTCTATGGTAAAGATACCAAAATTTTCTTGGTTACAGTTTACACCTAGGAAATTGAGAGACAAGTCCCTCTTAATTCAGGTATTCTAATACTGCAATACCCAGCTAGGCTCTTGAATTTACACTTCACAAAAATTTTAAAAGATGGTTGTCTTGAGAACAGCTGAACCACTCATGAGAATTTGGTATTATTTGTGCAAAACACCCTGAAGGTCTTTACTGGTTTCTAGTATCAGTCACTAGTTCCTCTTCATTAAAGAACTGATGGTAGTTATCTTCAACAGTGAGGCTGCAAGCACCATTCTGGCCTTCTTCACAGGTCCTGGGCTAGTCTCCCTTGCTCAGTCTGTGTGCATTAAAAATCCCCTCCCACTTCCAAAGGATTCCTCCTCCTGTTTCCTTTGGCACTCACCAGCGGACAGAGCTGGCATCCCCAAGATTTGCCTGACTTCTATAAAAGGCTCTTCACTCTGCTCCACCTCTCTGCTCTGTGCTTGGCCCTGTGTTGTGCCAGCCTGGGACGCTGCCTGCCTGGGCAGTTGTGTCTTTCCTCTAAGCCCTGCAGAGTGGGGTGCATGGCCTCTAAACCCAAGTCAGCTTGGAGGGATAGAACCATATTCTTTCCTCAGTTCCTCCATTAAACTCTCTCTCTCTCTTTCCCCCTCTCTCTCTCTCTCTCTCTCTCGCATATACACAAGTATATACACACCTAAACATATTTATATGCAAATATATGCACTGTACAAGCTCACACACACAAATACACACAGACACTTTCACTACTTTCTTTTCTGAAAAAGGAGTTGGGGCTTCTTCATCACTCCAAATCCAATATTATGTAGATACCCTGTAGTGGATTTGATTTTATAGTGCAAGACAATGGGAATTTGCTGTCCACAGACACACTGATCTCAAATATCAAAGGACAACAGGGTGGCCCCATTGAAACCATTTTAGCACAATAGCTCTCCCTCGACCCCACAAGCTCACATTCTGTGCATTTTCTTTTCTACTTTGGGAGCAAAGTTAATTACATTTTTCAGTGCTTACACCATTTTCCTTACTGTATGCCTGGTCGCTTCCTACTTTTACTATACTTCATGTTTTCTTCTGAGCCTGATTTTATTCTTGCCTCCCAACCCCCATTGGAATCCACTGAAATGGATGTGATATTTGCCCAGTCGTGATTTATTCTGTTGCTTTTCTACTGGGATGGCACATCAAGATCACTTTGGTCCCTGATTCACGACGCTGATTCATATTTTTAGGCAGCCATAAAATTTTAGTTGTTGTGCGAGTGTAGGAAACGCTTATTTGTCGTGAATGAGTTAGGAGTGCTCTCATTTATTTTTAAAATTTTGTTAGTACAGGCTTACAGTACACAATGATCACATCCATTGCATGGAGTTGGTAACAAGTCTTAATTCCTTCTACTTCTCCTTCCCCTCCTCTCCCTACCCCTCTCCTCATCTCCTGGTCTCCTCCCCTTTGCAAAAGATCTATCTCCGTTTCCCATTACCTATCTTATTGTACTCTGCAAATTGTTGATACTTTGAGTTTCTCGTAGAAAAGAGACCCTGTGATGTTTAAGCAAGTGTGTTTGGTTTATTTCACTTAACATTACTTACTGTCTCGGGGTGGCTTTGTCTGCCAGCTGAGGAAGTGGTGAGGCGGCCCCTGCCCGGCTGAACATCTCGTCCTTGGAACCTGGCCCATAGGTGGCAGCCTCCCTTCATCATTCCCGGGCAGCAGACCTTGCCTCCTGTGATGCTGGCTTCTTTTGCTTTTTTTTTTTTTTTTTTCCTTAATCTTTCCTAATTAATGTTCTCTGCCCTCAACTTCCCCCTCCTCCCCACAGAGACAACAGAGGCCGGGTGAATGCAATGAGCAAAACACAAAAGAAACCTCACCTGGGACTGGCCTGCTGTCCAGGCCTCCTGGCCAGTCTTCCGTTGAGGTTGCCACAGAAGCTCCATTGCATAATTGCTCTGCACGTGGCAGGGAGTGGCACTAAAAACCAGACAATAAAGGCTACAGATTGTCATGTTTGTAAAAAAAAAAAAAAAAAATCATGTTGGCGCAAGTCTTTATCCTATCTGTTTTGCCACCTCCCCTCCCCGCCCACAGAATTTGGGGTGACTCTGGCAGTGAAGAGACATCTGGTATTCTCCCCTAAATATTTCATTCCTTGCATAGCCCCTTACAGAACCTATTCAACAGGAACAGGACAGACATAGGTAGAGATGAAGTGAATGAGTGTGTGTGTGTGTGTGTGTGTGTGTGTGTGTGTGTGTAAGAATCCACCTGCCTTTCTGCCCATTTTTCCACTAAGAGAATTTTCGATGGGATGCGGGGGTCGGGGTGTGTCGTAGGGAAACCAAGAGATCTGAAAGGGAGCCACCTTGCCACTCATCACTGGCCGTGGTAGGGGGCACTCACTGGGCCCTAGGTCCTTCTGGGAAAATCTGCCCAAGGGGTTTCTAAACAGCCAGCATAGGTCTGGCCTCCACTGTTTGTGGAGCAAAAGGGTGATTAAATCATTAGCAAGTGTCAAAATGCTCCAGGATTGCACTTGTCTAAGAAGCCAAATGGAGTAGTTCATTAGCGTTTGTAAAAACTAGCCTTAACAAAAAAAACTGAACAGAGCACTGGGTGGGTTTGTGTATTCTGCTTGAATTAGCAAGTAGAAAGCCCTTTACATCTATCTTATCAGCACCTGCTTCTGAAAAGGACACCGCTAACAGGCGGGCCCCCTGCTGCCTGTTCCTCCAGAGGACTGAAGCCTGGGGTGGGTGGGAGGGACAGAGAGAAGGGTGGAAGCCACCCGGTAGACACCTGGCCCAGCAGCCAGTGCCGTGACAGGCGGGCTATGCCACACAGGGGTCTCCCTGTCCAGGCCATTGGCTACGATCGTACACACCTAGACTCATGGGTGTGCGTCCGAAGGAGCAAAGCTCATCCTCCCCGGAAGGGAGACCGTCCGCTTGCTCACCTGACTAGTCCGGGTCCTGAGAGCCAGGCTTGGCTCCACCCAGGTTCCCAGCCCAGCCTCCTCGTGCTCTGCTCGGCCTGGGGCCAGGTTTATCTCCAAAGTCCCATCCCCCACAGCGAGAGCCCCAGCCCAACAGGTGCACTCAGCGCACTCTGCAGGTTCTCAGGAGCTCAGGGTTCAGCCAGTTGTGTGTGTGTATGTGTGTGTGCGTGTGTGCCTTTCTCCTCCTAATCCTTACGGGTGAGGAAAGTGCCGGGGCTTGAACCCAAGGCCTCACCACTCAGCCTAAATTCTACCACTGAGCCACACCCCCAGCCTCCTCCTGAGACTTGAGCTGATTTTGTTTTGTTTTGTTTTGTACCAGGGACCTTGCACTTGCCAGGCAGGTGGAGACTTGAGCTTCCTGAAAGGTCTCTGTCTCTCCAGGTTTCCTCTGACCCCCGGTACAACTTGCTGGTGGTACAGGAAGTCAAGCTGGTAGGTAAGGAAGGACACAAGAATCAGGCCTAAACCAACCCTATTCCATGTGAGAGACGGCATCCATTCACTTCCAAAAGAAGAAAATTAGTCATTTACAACTAGAAATGAACTTGCTAACGAAGAGAAAGACTAAGAATGTTCTCAAAGACTTGTTTGTGGAAGCAAGGAAATCCCATCCTTGGCAAATCAAATGAACAGATGTAGAGGAAATCACATGGGTCATCATAGCTGAAGTCACAGTGAGGCACACTCAGGATGCTGTCACTGTGCTGTGTGGGTAATTTCAAGAGCCACAAAAATTCAAAAGTGCACGTGTGCCTTGCACGCTCTGTCTATTGGCTGGTGCTGTATAAAACAGCTGCATTTAGAGGAGACCCTAAAAACTGATCGCTTACCCTGGGTGATAGTTTTGTTCTTTAGACTTTTCTGTGCTATACTCAATGAGCATATCTAGTATTTCATTTCCTTTGGAGCCTTCTCCATCCTTCCCATACTGGTGGCAAGGGCATTGGGACCTTCCGCACACTTTCTCTGCAGCAGGTAGAGCTGAAAATGATGCTCTGTCTTGTCATTTGATTATATCTGCCTGCTGAGAAGATGATCAGGCCCATGAATCTGGGACCCATGAATGTTTTGTTCACCTTTGGGTCTCTGGCATATAACTCAAGGCATAGGATATAAGAAACATTGGTTGATTGGTTGAATGAATACATAAATACAGAAAAAATTTCTTGAGAGCTGCATTTGCAAATTTCAGTGAAGGGGTGGTCGGAACATATTTTAGGGGTGTGCAGCCATGAGATGTGCTGTGGGGGGAGGATAGATCGGGGCCCTGCTGCTGCTCTTGGAATCCACCCTCACTTCTGGGGATGCGCTTCTCAGGGTGGGGGAACCTCCCAAGCAACCACTATGAATGGCAGGAATACAAGGGCTTATTCCCGGGAGCAGTGGGATTCTTTTTTTTCAACTATCTGTTTAAAACACGTGATACTTACATCGATTTGGGGGAACTGGTGCGTATATGTGACGCATCTTGATCGTTTTCATCTTTTTAGTCACCCTGCATTCCCCCTCCTTGATTCCCTTCCTTATCTCCAAAAAGCCTGCCTTTTGTTTCCTGTCATTTCTTCTTCATTTTACTCATTTTACTTCACTTAAAATTATGGTCTCAAGTTCCATGACATGATTTCATGTTTGGCTATGGCTGAATAATATTCCATTTTGGATACCTACCACATTTTTTTTTTATCATTTATCTGTTGGAGGGCATCTAGGTTGTTTCTGAGCTTAGCTATCATGAATTACACTGCTATAAACATGGGTACACATGTATTACTACAAGATGATGTCTTGAATTCTTTTGGGGGTATACCCAGGAAAGGTATAGTTGGGCCAAATGTTAGTTTTAGTTTTTAGTGTTTTGAGGAATCGCCATACTGATTTCCACAGTGGTTCTACTAGTTTACATTCCCATCAACAATGTAGAAGTGTTCCTTTCCATGAAAACCTCACCAGCATTTGTTGCTTTTTGGTTCTGAATGGGGTAAGATGGAACCTCAGATGTTTTGATTTGCATTTCTCTAATGACTAAGATGTGAGCATTTTTTCATATGTTCATCGGCCATCTGTAGTTCTTCTTTTGAGGGGTGTCTACTCAGTTCATTTGCCCATTTTTTGATTAGGGTATTTGTTTTTAGGGGATGACTTTTGTTCTTTATATATTCTAGATATTAGTCTTCTACTTGAAGAGTAGCTAGAAAAATTTTTGCAGGGGATAACTAGTTTTCCCATTCCCATTTATTAAGGAAGCTATCTTTTCTTCAGTGTATGTTTTTGATCCCTTTATCAAAAATCAAGTGGTGGAAGGTGCATGGGATTGTGTCTGTGTCTTTTACTCTGTTCCACTGGTGTACATGTCTATTCTCATGTCAGTTCATGCAGTTTTTGTTACTATAGCTTTGAAGTATAACTTGAAACCCAGAACTATGATACCTCATACTTTGTTCTTTTTACTCAGTGTTGCTTTTGCTATTGTGGGTGTCTTTTGGTTCCATGTGAATTTTTGGGTTGCTTTTTCTAGTTCTGTGAAAAATGTTATTGATATTTTAATACAGATTGTGTTAAATCTATATACTATCCCTTTTTGTAATGTGACCATTTTGACAATAGTAATTCTGCCTATCCAGGAATAGGGGCTGTCTTTCCATTTTCTAATGTCCTCTTCAATTCTTTCTTCAGAGTTCTGTAGTTTTCATTATAGAGGTTTTTCACCTTTGGTTGGTTTATTCCTGGGTATTTAATTTTTTAAGCTATTGTGAATGGAATTGTTTTCCTAATTTCTTTCTCAATGGGATGGGATCGTTATAAGTGTACAAGAAAGCTATTGATTTTTGTGTCTGGATTTTGTAGACTGCCATTCACTGAATTTGTTTATCAGCTTTAAGAATCTTCTGGTGGGGTTTTTTGGGTCTTCTATGTAAAGGATTATATCATTTGTGAAGAGAGATCATTTGACTTTTTCCTTTCCTATTCACGTCCCATTTATTTCTTTCTCTTGCCTGATTACTCTAGTTAAAGTTTCAAGTACTATGCTGAATAGGAGTGCTGAGAGGGACATTCTTGTCTTGTTCCTGATTTTAGAGGGAAAGTTTTCAGTTTTTCTCCTTTCAGTATGATGTTACCTGTGACTTTTATTGGTTTAAAGTAAGGTCTTTCTATACCTACTTTCACCTGTATTTTATCATAAAAGGATGTTAGAGTTTGTAAAAGGTTTTCTCTGCATCTCTTGAGATGATCAGGTGGTTTTTACCTTTGATCTTGTTTATGTGGTGTATTACATTAACCGATTCGTTTATGTTGAGCTATCCTTGCACCCCTTGGTCATCATGTATGATTTTAAAAGTAACATGGTAAATTCAGTTTGCCATGATCATGAGGATTTTTGCATCTATGTTCATCAAGGGTATCAGTTTGTCGTTTTCCTTTTTTCTTGAGTTCTTATCTGTCTTTGGTATCAGGGTAATAATGCTCACTTCATGGAATGATTTTGGAAATATTTCTTCCCTTTTGGTTACGTAGAAAAGCTTGAGGAGTACTGGTGTTCCTTCTTTGCTGAAGTTCTGGTAAAATTCAGTGGTGACTCCAAGTCCTGGGCTTTTCCTAGTTGGATACGGGACACTTCTGACTGATGATTTGGGCTCAGGGACTCCCACTGGCCTTGTCAAACTTCCTCTCTTCCTCTCCTCTCTCACATCAGAGACCAAACCTTCCTCACCATCTGGGGCTCTCCCTGCTGTCTGGCTCTTTCCCCAGCTTCCCTCCCAGGCGTTTCTCCTGATAAATCACTCCCCCATTTTGAGGTTTGCTTCTCAGAGGACAAAAATAACACAAGAAGAAAATATTTGCTTCCAAAGCTTGAAAATGTATACTGAACTTGGTGATGGGCAATACATTCACACAGTATAAATTTCAAACAGCACAACATGTAAAGAGTGGATATACTATGAAAGGAAATCTATTCTGTCATCCCTTTCGCTCAGCCACCTGACCACTTGTGAATTCCCATTCCTGTTCTGGAAGTCACTCTTTGCTGTACTCTTCCACAATATACATACTCTCCTCATGTTGCTTTTGTGACTAAGAGGATAGCAAGGAAATCTGGCCTTGGCTATATATACTATGGCTCATTCTTTTTATGGTTCCATAGTATTCCATTTCATTTAACTGTTTCCCCCCGGAGGAATACTGAGGTAATTTTGATTGTACTATTGTAGTTGTCTTTTCATTTTGTGCAAGTGTATCCATGGGGTAAATTGCTAGAAATCAAAGTGTGATGCATGCTACACTTTACTGCCAAGTTGCTCTCCATATATATTAGAGCCTTTACACCACATTGGCATGACCTCAACTCTTTGCCAACATGATGTGTTATCCCATATTTTAATCTTTGTCAGGCTGATATGTGAAACACATTGCTTTGTATTTCTCTAGTTATAAGGTAAATCAAGAATCTTTTCATACTTTTAGCAACAATTTTATTTTTTTTCCTATGAACTATGGGTTCACAACTTTTATTCATTACTGTTTCAGTTACTTTTCTTGTTGCTGAAACAAAATACCTGACACCCAAAGCTAAGGGAAGGAAGGTTTATATGGCTAACAGTTTGAAGAGGTTTCAGTCCATAGTCAGCTGGCTCCAAGGTAGGGTAGCATGGCACAGGGGCATCACAGAGGAGAAATAGTTCATGGCAGGCAGAAGGCAGCAAAGGAAGTGAAGAATCTTAGCCACTTTTTTCTGTCCCCTTTATCTTAACCAAGCCACTTAGGGTGGGTGTCACTCACACCCTTAATCAGAGCGCCCTTGATCTAGCATTGCACCATGAATCAATTCCAGAATCACACACTCTAGATTCAGTCATTTCTGAAAAGCCCCGCCTATGACTGCATGAGGCTTTGGGGGGACATCTAGACACAAGCCATAACAATTACCTTATTGTTTTGTTTCATTTTTGTTTTCTGATCCTGAGAGTTGAACCCAGGACTGTGCCCTTGCCAGACAAGGGCTCTACCTTTGTGCTTCAACATCTCTAGCCCTTTTCAAATTTTATTTTGAGACAGCATCTCTCTAAGTTGCCCAGACTAGGCTTGAACTTGCCTCAGATTTTGGAGTTACTGGGATGAGAGGCTTGAATCACCATACTTGGTCTTTATTAGGTTTTCTTATTCTTTTAAAATTCATTTGTAACAGACCTTTAGACTTTACAAAATTTATGCTTTGGCTAAGATATGAGTGTGCTGAATTTTTTCCAGTTAAAAACTGACATGTCTTTTGTTTGTTGTGTTTTGGTTTGCCTGAAGTATTTATTTTCATTTTAAAATTGGTTGAATTTTTCTTCCTTTTTTTTTCCTATGGCTTCCACATTTTGAGTAAATTTTTTAAAACACTTCCTAAAATTGTTTTTAAACTTTTTTTTACATTAAAAGAAAACATTTCTCGTGTTTTCTTCTGGCTCTATCTCTCCCTCCTTCCTTCCTGTTCTTTCTCCTCCCTCTCCTCCCTCTCTTCCTTCCTATCATTTTAATTCCTCATCTCTTTGTAGTTTATTTTTACAGCACGTTTGACTTAGAGATTTGTGGCAGACTGACTAGTTGTGAAACAACTCCATCTTCCTTTGCTCTTGGGCACAAAGGTAGGTGACGTGTCCCTGCTTGCCTTGTCTTTGCTCTTGGGCACGAAGATAGGCAACATGTTCCATCTTGCTTTGCTCTTGGGCACAAAGGTAGGCAACATGTCCCTGCTTTTATTTAGGTGACCATTGTCTGGGACAGAACATAGCCTTCCCAACAGCTGGACTTTAGTCTTGCTGGACCCTGAACTGAGGCCCTTACCTTGCCACAACTTCTGATCTACAGAACTGCAGGCTAATAAATAGCTATTGTTCTAAGCCACTAAATTTGTGGTGATTTATTTTCCATAGCAATAAAAAAAAACCCATACAACCCCTTATATCTATTATTTTTCAGACTTGTTTTGGTTAGTAATTATTTTTTGAGGTAGACTATAAAATTAACCTGTTTAATTCTTAAAAAGCTATTATTTTTATTGCCATTTTTGCTGCCACTTTTATAAATTTACTTCATGAGAACAGAGATCTTTCTAATGTTGAATTGGCTGTCCAAGAACATATGTCATACAATTTTTTCCATTTACATCTTAAAATTTTCTCTACATGAAAATTTTTTTCTCTACATAGTCTTTGCACAATTTCTTTTTAATTCTTATCTGTACAATTTGGTTTTTTGTTCCTATTATTCAGGGTTTTTTTTCTTCTATCACATTGTAACTGGTTATTGCTTCTACATAATAAGAATATTAATTTCCTAATTTCAGCTCTGTAGCCAGCTTCTTATGTAAATTTTATTATTATTCATGTTAGATTATTATTTGATTCTCTTGGATTCTTCAGCAAACAATACCATCTACCAAAGCAATGATTCTACTTCCTATTTTCAAAGTTTTTATATTCATTTATTTATTTTTCTCTCAGTACTGGGAATTGAACCCGAAGCCTTCACACTGAGCTACATTTTAAGCCCTCAACTGCTTTTATATTTTTTTTATTTTGACACAGGTTCTCACTAAGTCTCTAAATTGCCCAGGCTGGGCTTGAACTCAATATCCTTCTACTTCAGCCTCCCAGAATTCTGGGATAATAGGTTTGATTTGTGTCACTCTGCTGGCTTCCTCCTTTCAAGTTTTTATACTTCGGTTTTGTTAATAATGGTAATAATACATATCTTTATCTTTTATTTTAATGAGACTGTTTTCTTCATTGTGGGTTTTTACATCAGTATTCATAGGTGAGATTGAGCTATGATGTATTTAGTTTTTGTTGCCAGTTGTTGGTGGCTTTTGTTGTTCACTTGTTTGCTGCAGGGCTAAAGATGAAACCAGGATCCTGCGCATGCTAGTGATCCACTACCAAGTCACATCCCCAACCCCTTCTGCTGGGGAATGTGACTTAGAAGGAATGTCACTTTAAACCAAGAAGAATTTCCACTTTTTATTCTTTTTCTTTTGTTTTAAAATAGTTTAAATAGCACTGGAAAATATCAGTCTATTTGCCAGGCATGTTGGTGCAAGCCTGTAATCTCAGCACTCAGGATGCTGAGACGTGAGGATCACAACGAGCTATGTAGTGAGTTCAAGGCCAGCCTGAACATAGCAAGCACGCTCTCAAAAATAAATAAATAAATAAATAAAGATCCTGGCATGGTGGTGCACGCCTTTAATCCCAGCACTCGGGAGACTGAGGCAGGAGGATCATTGTGAGTTTGAGACCAGCCTGGGCAACAAAGTGAGTTCAAGCCCAGCCTGAACTGCATAATGAGACCCTGTCTCAAAAAATAGGGCTGGGGATTTAGCTCAGTGGCATAAGCGCCTGCCTGGCAGGCGTGAGGTTGTGAGTTTGATCCCGGGTTCCAAAAAATAAATAAATAAATAAATAAACAATATTCAGTCCTTTACATTGTATGCGTCTATTACTATTTGGGGATTAACTCGTTAATAACATATCTCTCCATGTTAATTTTTCTGTTTAGATTTTCTTTCTTTCTGTTCTGCTTAATTTATGTTTCCTAGGAAATTCATTCAGTCATTAATACACAGAGTTAAGTAAAGCAGCTATTTATGATATCTTCAATTTCATTTCTTAATTTTTTGTATATATGTTTTCTTCTTTTTTTCTTGAACAGGTCGACTAATAAATACACATATGTAGTTATTAATTTTACATTAAAGAACAGTTCTTGAACTGATTTACTTTTTAGTATTATCATTTCCATGATTTATAATGTAATAAATTAAGCTTTTATCTTTAGCATTGTTTCCATTTATCTTCATTTTATTTTTCTTTTCAACTTATAGAACTGAATACTTAATGTATTTGTATTCTTTCTTGTTTGTTGATAATAAGACTTTGAATTTTTGGGCACTGATATAGCTATAACTCACAGATGCTAGTATATGTGCATGATATGATTACTTTGTAGAATTTCTATACACTTTAATTTCCTTTTTGACCAAAGAATTAATAGGGCATCTAAATTTTCCAAATGGTAAGGTCTTTAGATTTATAATTATTTAAAAATCAATTTCTACTTTTATGAAATAGCTATCAGAGAATTTTACCTCCATTATTCCATCTTGGAAGTAAATGAAGTATCATTTCAACCTCATGTAGAGTCACATTTTTGTTACTATTGAATAAGTACTTTAAGGAAGATACATTCTTTTATTCAGTATTTGAATATATACTCATAAGATCTGTCTTACTAATTATGTTATTTTGGTGCTCACTATTCTTATTTTTCTCTGCCTGTCATCAGCTCAGATAAAAGAATTAAAACTTCTACCATTAATATTTTCCTTTCCACTTCTTTTTGTATTATCTTTAGTTTTTGTTTTATGCATTTTTGCTCTTTAATTTGCTTTAAATCTGTTTATAACTGCTAGCTCTTCATCATGCTTTACACTTTCCCCCATTATACAATGTCGTGCTTTGCTTCATTAATGTTTCCTGCCTTAAGTTCAACCTTATTTGATTTTAAGGATGCCAATTCCTGTGTTTTTGTTTGTTTCTTTAATCTGCCTTTGTGCTGTATGTGTTTGCCAATGCTTCTATTTTCAAACTTCCAAGACTCATTGTCTTAGGTAGAGCCTGGGGGGGTGCATTTTACTTTGAGATCTGGTATAATCCAAGCAGATAGGCTGGCCAGTCCCACATGTCTGCTAGATTGTCTTCTCCCAGCCTCTCTCCTTTTTCTTCCCCCAGCTTTCAGCACCAGCTTCGTACAGTTGATTGTGTCTCCCTTAGCGGAAACTAACGCGTCAGCCTCCCTGGCCACAGACCTCAGAGTAGAACACAGTGAACACCCGCCGAGCCTTGGTCATGAGCTGAGGATGAATGTGTTGTGGGGTGCTCCTGCCCAACACTCGCGAGTAATGTTTATATAAACCACACACAATAACGGACACAAATTTGGCGTTTTGCATGAAGAGTTTGAGAACTTTCAGAAGTCACTGACATTGATACCATGGACTTTTTAGAGCAAATAAAAACTATTCAAAACTCATTAGATGTGTATTTGAAATGCAAACCACAAGCAACTGTTTCTTCAGAAGAACAGTAATACTTAAACGATTAGGGTCAAAGGGCATCCTACCATTCCAAATATCTATGCTTTGTAACAAATGATCCCCAAAATACAACAAACAACAGCCATTGCTTTACATTCACAGTTCTCTTGCCGTTAGCAAGGGTACTTGGGGGCAGCTGGTCCTGGATTCCTATCTACAGTGGGAAGACGCGGAGGGTGGGGGCAACTCAACAACCGGGGACAGAAACCATCTGGAGGCATCTTCACTCCTGCCTGGTAGTCGATGGCAACTGTTAGCTGAGACTTCAGTTGGGCCTATTAGGAAGAAACCCTACACCTGAGCGGGGGTGCCCTGAGTGCTGGACAACCTTAGACTTCTCGTATGACAGCCCAGTACCCCAAGAAAAGCAGGTGGAAGCTGCATTCTGTTTATAATCTGGTGTCAGAAGATGTAGTGTAATCTTTGCCTTATTCTGTTGGTACTCAGTCACTGAAGTTGGGCAGCCAGTCACTAAAGGGCCAGAGTCAAGGGTGGGGAATAGACATTTTCCTCTTAATGGAAGAAGAAGCAAGTCACAGACACGTTTTCCACCAGCTGCATTCTCACTGCTCACACTGGGGCTTTGGCCAACCTGCCTTCCTCCCCCCACACCACCACACACACATCGTCATCATCATCATTATCATCATCACATGCAATCACACCCATACTCACATGGAGTCGCTGCTTAACGCTGGCTTTAAGCATAGGTAGTTAAACTGTAGTTGTAGCACTTTGTAAGAAATAATACTAAAAAAAAAAAAAACCCAAAAAACGTTTTAAGGAATATACTAGTTACTGACTAATAACAAATGTAAGGTTATTTCACTTCTTAAAATATCTACAAAATACAAGGACAGAAATTTCAAATGAAGTTACCCAGAGTCTGCAGGAGGCTATAACTGTGTCACTTTCCATGGGTGTGGTTGACCCGGCTTCCTTCGCCATAGCCTTCTCCTTAAACCTGCAAAGGCCTCCACCTTCCTTATAAGGGTTGTATAGCTTAAGAAAAACAATTGCTCTAGAATGATACAATGTTTTCTCTTTCCCTAGTGCCATGATGTTTCTTCACTGTCCCCCCGCCAACCTATCAGCTATTACTATCACTTTATCCCCCTTCTCAATAAGTCATTGAATAGATGTTTATCCAGAGGTGACCGTGTACCAATCTTGGCAAAAGACGCCAAAATGAGGAACATCTGCTCCAGGCTCTCGAAGGAAACTTCTGCAAGATGGCGTCAGACCACATATGGCAAAGTCCTAGGTGAGCAAGTGAGCATGGCAGCAGGCCGCATTGGATGCTCATCTGACGTCCGTTCTGCCCTGACTTCCCAGCTAGCAACTCCCCAGCTTTGTCTAGAAACAGGGTTGTCTACGTGCCATACTGGAGTCTGGATCTCTCCCCTACTATAGGGGCAGAGTCTTGCTTGGCGCAACCTGTTCATCCAGTTTTCCTTTTCAACCTGGTATCAGGATGCACAGTGGCCAACGGATGGGAGATACGTGCAATGGAGGCCTCTGGGAAAGTTTTCTTCCCCACTTCCAATGGCATCCAATCTCATGGAGGAAAAATTTCTCATGTTTCATAGCACAGTAGGGTAACCACGGCTGACCACAATTAACTGTGTATTTCAAAGTGGCTGGCAGAATTTTGAATGCTCTCAACACAAAGAAAGAACAAGTGTTTGAAGTGATGGAAACGCCGATTATCCTGATTGGATCGTTACATGCTGTATATATGTATTGAAATGTTACACCGTGTCCTATAAATGGGAATGCGTATTAAGTTACTGGATCCTGTTGGGCACATCAGGAAGCTGCTAGCTTGTGTCCATGAGGGAGTGGTCAGTATACTGAGGCTGAGGTAATGGAAAGATAGAAGGGTTATGGATCCTTCATGATGCGGCTGAACCTCTGAGTCAGCCAGCACTGAAACCACTGCACCTTTGGAGTTTTTGCTATGAGTCATTCTCCTTATGACTTAAACTATTTTTAACTAGGTTTTCTATTACCTGCTCCCAAGATAGAGGGGAACGGCATTGTTAAGTTCGAATGGAAGGGGTGGGGCTGGAGCCTTGATATCATCCAGGGAGGCCTCCTCCCAGAGACAGCATTCAGATGAGCCTTACAGGATGGCTGGGATTCAGGAAGGTAGAGAGGCAAAGGGAGGACTTCAGGCAGAAGAGTAGGAAGAGAAGCAAACTCAGTTCTAACTTTTCAAGGAGCCCCTATGCCCACACTGCCTTGAACCATTGAGATGTCTGTGCACTCTGAAAGGTAAAGAACTGGGTGACAAATTGGACCACCAGGGGCCTAACTGCCTTCCTGAGGGATCTTGCCCCAAAGAACAGGGCCCCAGAAAGACTAAGATTCTCGCTACCAGTCATAGTGCAGGTGAGCCCTGGCAGTCAAGGATGAGACCTCGGTAGCTGACAGTGGGAGCAGAACAAGACAGATGCGGCCTTGCTCCACAAAGGACTGGAAACCTGGAAGAGCTGGATTAGCAAAAAATCTAAAGAAAAGGCATGTACTGAAGAGGCGGAAGGGACTGGTGTCCCCCGAATCAAACGAGACTGAATTTATCAAAAACATGTTTTAAAATGGTAAAGACATAAACCGCAATGAACATCTTGCAGTTATACATAGATACATAGTAAATGATACAGCAACAAATTCAAGGAAGCAGAAGCTACAGAGAATACAAAGGAAAGTAAAAGAAAACTGTTAATATTGGATATATATCCAGGAGTAGAATTGTTGAACATAGGGACTATTCAGCTTTGGTAGTCACCACCAGATCTATCTCCAAATTAATGAACTCCTTTATGTCCCACCAGCAGCGAATTCACACTTTAGATGTGCCACATTTTATCAATCTTTCATATTATCCATTGTTTAAATTTTAGTTATTAGCCAGGCATGGTGGTGCATGTCTGTAACCCCAGCACTTGGAGGCTGAGGCAGGAGGATCATTGCGAGTTCAAGGCCAGCCTGGGCTACAAAGTGAGCTCAAGGTCAGCCTAAATGGCATAATGAAACCCCGTCTCAAAAAGACAATCAATCAATCAATTTTAGTTATTCTAGCACATGTGAAGTATTATCTCATTGTGGTATTAACTTGTATTTCCTTGATACCAGTGATGCTTGGCATCTTTTTGTGTATTTGTCTTCCTTTTGTGTATTTCCTCTTTTGCAAAGGGCAGCTAAGCCTTTGGTCCCACTTTTAAAAAAATGAGTTTTCTGAGGCATTCTTCCGAACATATGGGAAATCTTTATGTAGACTAAATACGAGCCCATTGTCAAACATATACATTGCAAATGTGTTCTGCTCCATGAAATGTATTTACAATTATTTAGTGGTCTCTTGTGATGAATAGAAATTTTATTTTCAAACAAAGTTCAATTTAGTCAGTTGGCTGACTTTTCAATATTTTGAATGGACATTTACAATATATTTTACTGCTTTTCTTTAAGATAATTAGCATGCTATCTGGCCTGTTTAACAAATGATAGCTTGCACCAAGGCTGTGAAGATTAATGTCATCTTTTAGAAGTTTTATTGTTTATCTTTCACATTTATGTCTATGATTCATCTAAACTTGACTTTTGTGCTTAGTGTGAGGTAGGGGTCAAGGTTCATTTTTTCCTCAAATGTACATATATCCAACCAACTCAGCATATAGCTTATTAAAAAGACTCTTTTTTCCTTCCCTGCATTACAGTGATAGCTTTGTTGAAAATCAAATATGCTTCTGTGTATGGATTCTTTTGTTCCATCAGTCTATTTTCTATACAAGAGGTCATTCTAAGTCTCCATGTTGAATAGTGTTAAGAAAAAAAATTTTTTTTTCTTTAAGACAATCTTCTGTTCCTGGACTTTAGCTTTTCCATGTAAATTTTAAAATTAGCTTTCCATTTTCCACAAAGTCTGGGCTTTTGATTGGAATTATATGTCATTCTGTCAAACATCCTATGCCTTCTGATCCTGATATCCTTGACATTTCTCCATGCAGCCAAATAGCTGTGTTTTTGAACAGAGCTTTTATGATTGTACTTGGAAGGAGAATAGTGTGATACCAGCCACTCCATCACAGTCAGGGGTGAAAGCCCGCAGTAGGTTTCCCTAACACAATTCTACATAAGGAAAGGAGTTTTATAATACTAGATCTATATGACCATCTCTAACTCTGTAAACTATCCATATAAAGTTAAAACTGTACTTTATCAAACAGTATCCATTTGTCTACAATAGGGAGAAGACATGACCCAAATTGGCTTAAACTAACAAGCAAAAAATTATTGGCTCATATAACTAAAAAATTTAGGAGGAAGGTCATTACACAGAAAATTTCAAATGAAATTTCTGAAGATCTAACTTATCTCCATTTTCCTGCTCCCTTCTTGTTCACTAAAGTTGTTCTCAACAGGTTTCTGTGCATACTATGTTACAGCAACCCCCAGAACCGTGCTCTTCCAGGTCCAAACCCAGCAGAAAGTCTCCTGGCTTTACTTAGATCGGTGGCCATTCCTGAGCCAATGACTTTACTGACATGGTTAGAGTATCTTAAGCCCAGGTCAGGTTCCTGATTCCCGAGCCATGGCTGGGTTCAGCTCCTCTAAAAATCCATGGATGAGAATGGGTTAGTGTTAATTCCCAAGTAGGGCACTGGGGGTAATTACCAGTAATGCATACTGGGTAACTGAAAGAGCAAATATCCACTTCCCTGGCCATATCTAGTATCTACATCTATCACTTAAAGGTATCTGCAGATCATAGTCTTTCTCCTCTGTGCTCCACAATTCTGCTTTGAGGACAGGGACCACCCCACACACACACGCATTGCCTTGTGCTCTACCACACCCAACCCCACTCCAGGGCACACTCGCACAGCACCTCCGATCCCAGCATGTCCTGATCCACACATGCCTTCCTCCTATTACCTGCAGTCTTGGCCAGGGCTGGGGTAGGGGCAGCAGTGGAATGAAAAGGGTTTTACTCCTCCATCGTCCTTTTCTCTCACTGTCTTTTCAACAAGACGAGAAAGGGAGGATCAGACTTAGCTTCCTATCTAATTCTACTATTTACTGCTGTGATCCTGGAAAAATCATTTTTGCATTCTGATTCCCAATTTCCTCAGCGGCAAGTGATGCTTATAATGTCCACTTTACACCTTTCCAGGCAATATTTTTAAACAGAGCTCTATACTAGAAAGAGGATGATGTGTCTGGAGACTACATATATTTGGAAGGCTGTTGAGGTTGCTGATGAAGATTCTGCTAGAGAAATCTTCAAATATAGGGGTTTTTTTTTAAAAAAAAAAGCATTTCAATGATTGTGAAGCTTAAATAAAATAGTTTTGAAAGTGTTTGATAAAGTGAGCTCTAAAGAGAGGCTAGATTGTATTATGGGCCCCAGACAGATCCTCATGAAGCTCTTGTTCCTCCCCAAGTATTGTTTGTGTATTATACTCGTCAAGGGTTTCCACCCTGGGGAAAAAAAGCACGAAAGTTTCCCTGAAGTCTGTTGGCCTAATCCTCTCAAGAGTCATTGAGGCCTCTTGTAATTGGTCAGAGGTAGCCAAGGACCTTTTTAAGACAGGAGGCGCTTTCCTACGTTCTTACTGCTCCTCATTCTGACAGACTTACCCGATTTGCCTTGCTTCCCCGCCATCTCTGCCAGCAAATCATTGGGAGCTTGAGAGTTTGTCTAATGTTACAGTAGCAGGAAGTGATTGCTCAGGATCTTTTCAGAACCTACTCTTCTCCCACAGGGCCAGGAGGAACTAAAATGGTACAGTTACGATGGGGACAGGGGACAGAGGCTGCTGAGAAACAGAGGTCTTGACTACATCTTGAAGGAAGAAGACAGTGTTTAAGCAAACACTGTGTGGAAAAGAAGAGGGACAGGTTTGGCAATGGAACCAGGAAACACAGCTGTCCCTCTAGGTGCAAGTGCATAACTCAGGATTAAAGAAATAAAACCAAACTTCTTAACGACCTTCTCATATGCAGTGTCCAGCACAGTGGCTGACTTAGAGGGTGTTCAGTTGAATTCATGGTTGGGGTGAAAAGGAACAGATACGTCTGACATTTCCTGAATAGATAAAAATCTATGCCTGGTTGAACACGAAGGATGAGGAGAAAAAAGAGTAAACTATGGCTTTAGGCACAGGGACATCAGCAGGTCAGAAAGCTGGCTTTGGTGGGATGGTTAAGAATTTAAAGCATAGCTTTAGATCAGTTGTAGAAGCCCTATTAGAGACTTTACTATAGGATGTGAGTTCTTAACAAAGAGTTTATATGAAATTCAAATAGATTTTGATTAAGAAGTATTCAGCCAATAGACTGTTTCTTACAGAAATTTTCCTTTGCACATATTGCATAGACTGCTAGGCACCTGTCTCTACTTCTTTCTTACAAATAGAACTTCAATTTTGTTGAGGAAGCAAAGAATCCAGCTTACTAATTTGCATATTCCAACCCCTCTTGTCCATATGACCATGGGACTGAATCTAACCAATGTGATCAGTAGACACTGCTGGGTAGGACTCATGGGAAAACTCCACAAGAAGGAGGATTCACTAACCAACATGTACGTTTTACTCTTGCCTCTTCCTCTGTCCATGTGCAACATGGACTCGATGGCTAGTGTTCCAGCAGCCATCTGGATGACCATGAGGCCACTGCAAGGATGGAAATCACAATGCTAAGGATGGCGACAAAAAGATGAAGGATGCTGGACCTCTCATAGCGTCGTGAATCCCTGGGTGCACACCCCAAAGGTTGCTATTTGATGAGTAAAACAGCCTCAATTTGTTTATGATACTGTTTTTCAGATTTCTAACTTATATTTAAATGCAATTCCTCCTCAATATACCATATTCTTAAAAAGTATAAGACCTTTAATTCCAGAATAAGTTTCAGGGTTTTGCAAAAGTGATTACAAGTATGTTAGTTCATTTGGGCAGTTGTAACAGAGGATCACAGACTGAAAGGCTTTAACAGCAGGTACTTATTTCCCTCTGTGATGGAGGCTGGGAGGTCCAAATCCAAGGGGCCAGCAGATCTGGTGTCAGATGAGGCCTCAATTCCTGGTTTGTAGATAGAGGATCCTCTTTTTGCTGTGCTTTCATATGGTGAAAAGTACAAGAGAACTCTCTAGGCTCTATTATAAGGGCACCTACACCATTCATAAGCACTCCACCTTATGACCTAATCGCCATCTCCTAATAATACCATGTTGGGGTTTAAGATTTCAAAGTACAAATTTTGGGAGAACACAAACATTATGTAGCAGCCAGGATAAGGCCTTGGTCCTTGATGCAAAACAATAATAAGTATGTACTTTATATGCATGTCTATAATTTTAAGAATCTCAAAATGAGCCTTTGGAAGCCCTGCAAGATTAATCACAGGGGCAGGGCCTGAGAGCCCTCTCTGTAGTTTTGGCCAATGGGCAGTAGCCTTGTTAGGGCTGTGGAGGATGGGCTAGGGGTCTTGGCTCCAGGCCCAAACCTCTGCTAGGAGAGTCCACAGTGCTCTGGTTTCCTCATTCCACCCCAGGCATGTTGAGCCTTGAGTCAATCGGAACTCCTAAGTCTTCTGCAGTCAAGACATGTGTATTTACTTTTCCCAAATCCTTCCTAGAGTAAGCAAAATGTGGGTCAAGAACAAATGCTGCCTTTGGTACAATTATTGCTAAACTCAAATAAATTCTATCTGTTGTCTTAGTTTTCATCCAAATGTCCCAAATCCAAGATATTCTAGAAATTTCACCTATCATTCTCCATTAGTTACACCATCTAGCTTTGTGGCATTAGCAAACTTTGACCAGCCTTCTTTGATAGGGTGTATACTGGGGCTGTAAAGAGGTGAGACCAAACCTCTGCTACTCATTGTGGATCTTGTTTGCTCAGAGTCATACAACAAACCTATATGCTGTGAAGATGGTCCTAGAACTCTGGTTCCCTGAAGACACATTTTCCCCATAGCTTCTACTAACACAAAATCTCGCTACTCAAGCATGTAAATAGTTCTGTTTAAATTTCTTTTTTTCAAGATTAGAAAGGAAGAAAAAGAAAGAAAGAAAGAAAGAAAGAAAGAAAGAAAGAAAGCAAAAGGAAAGAAAGCAATCATATTAAATAAATCCCACAGTGCCTCTGGGTGGCTACACTGGGTGCTTATCTTCCCTCAAGGCCCCTCACCCTTGAGCAGGACATCGCCATCCACTCAGCTAGTAGGGTCTCCAGAAAGTTTTCAGGGTGAGTAGCTGTGCGCCTTGCCTTGTGTTGACTTGGAGAGATATAGCTAAGAAAGTTGTTCTTCATGCATATTCATTTCTGGGGTCTCTGATCAAACCTGGCTTTCCCTCCACACACCAGCCCCCCCAAACTTGCCCAGCTCACCTCAGTGAGATGGACCCCATCAAACCTAGGCAAGAAGAGATTTGCATCCTAATGCATGCTCCACCATGTTCAGTTCTTCGACCTTGCTTGACACAAGCCTTTTCATTTCCCTGAGCCTCAGTTTCCTCACCGAAAATAAGGGGCCACATGAACCTATCTTGCAAAGTTGATTTGAGTGCAAAGGAAAGAAACATTTGTGAGAATCATCCATTGGTTTGCAAAGGCAGATTCACTGTTATCATCAAGTAGGTATGAAAAACTGCAAAGTGAGTCTGTGCAGCTTAAAATTCCTTTTTAAAGGAGTTCATTGTATGCTAACCTACTTACTCATTGCTTTCTCTTTTTTTTTTT